>JXCR01009786.1:0-10622 GCA_002079205.1 Phalaenopsis hybrid cultivar | reverse complement strand
CTGATACAATGGAAAACAACATGAACAATCAAGGAATAGAGAATGAACAGCAACCTAGACCCCTACGAGATTATGCAAATCCTACAGCATATGAAATTCACTTATCTATCCAAAATCCTGATGTAGCTACAAATTCATTTGAGCTTAAACCTGCTATTATCCAAATGGTACAAAATAATCAATTCGGAGGTACGCCAAATGAAGATCCTAACTTACACCTCGCTAGTTTTTTAGAACTGTTTGCTACTTTTAAATATGACAGAGTCTCAAACGATGTTGTTAGACATAGAATCCTTTTTCACTGAGGGATAAGGCTAAGATGTGGTTAAATTTGTTAGCACCGGGATCTATTATAACTTAGGGAGAACTTTCACAGAAATTTCTATCCAAATATTTTTCTCCATCCAAAACTGTTGAACTTAGAAATGACATAACATCGTTCTGTCAGATTGATGGAGAGTCAATATATGAAGCTTCAGAGAGATTTAAAGATCTTCTTAGGAAATGCCGTCATCATTTGTTACCAGAATGGTTGATAATTCATACTTTTTATATTGGATTAGTGGGATCATTTAGATCGATTATAGATGCTGTGGCTGCATTCAAACTTTTTATAATGGACTAGTGGGATCACTTAGATCAATTATAGATGTTGTGGCTGGTTTCTTAATGTCAAAACCTTTTGATGAGGCTTATTCGTTAATAGAAGAGATGGCTACCAACAATTTGCAATGGCCTTCTGAGAGTGTAAATCCTAAAAGAGTAGATTATTCATTAATAGAAGAGATGGCTACCAACAATTTTCAATGGACCTCTGAAAGGGTAAATCTTAAAAGAGTAGCTAGTATCATTCTGATGCAATATCTATGTTAGCTTCGCAGATTGCTGCAATATCAAAGAAATTAGATCATTGTGGATGCAATATCTATGTTAGCTTCGCAGATTGCTACAATATCAAAGAAATTAGATCATTATGGCATGAATTATTCTCTAACACCTACTATGATGGAAGAGAATTCATCTGGGCAATTTGTCGATGTTCAACCATCATATGAGACTTAAAATGCTATTAATAATAGACCTAACAACCCTTATTGGAACTATTATAACCTAAGTTGGATACATCCTAATTTTAATTGGAATAACAATTCTTCTACAAATCAACAATGGGCAAACAACCCAGTTAACCCATTAGGAAATTCATCCAAACAAGAAAATATTAATTATAGACCTTCTTATCCTCATAGATTTAATGTAACACTCAAATTAAGGAAAGAAGTTATCTATGGAAGAGCTGATATTAAACATGGGTCAACAATTAGAAATTCATCCAACCAAGGAAATGTTAACTATAGACCTTCTTATCCTTCAAGATTTAACAGTGCACTCAATTTAAGGAAAAGAAGTTGTCTATGGAAGAGATGATATTAAACATGGGTCAACAATTGCATAATCAAGGAAATCAATTACAAAATCAAGGAACTGCTATTATGAATATTGAAAATCAATTGGGNGGATTAGATTTTATGGGACCATTTATACCCTCATTCAGAAATATATACATATTAATTGTAGTGGATTACATTTCAAAATAGATTGAAGCAATCACTTTACCTCAATGTGATGCTCGTAGTGTTTCAAAATTTTTAATTAAAAATATTGTTACAAGATATGAAATGCTCTGAGTAATCATTACCAAAGGAGGATCTCATTTTAGAAATGCAACAATTGCAAGATTGGTGAAAAAATATAATATAGTGCACAAAGTTGCAACTGCTTATCATCCTAAAACAAGTGGTATAACAGATGTATTTAATCGTGAAATTATGAGAATTATGGAAATGAGTGTTAATTCTAGCAAAACGGATTCGTCTACTGACCAAAAGAAAATATATTGAGATTTTCATACCAATTTTATACTATTTTTTATGATATTCCACTTTAATGCAATGTATTTTTGATGTTTTATTGCAGGAATGATAAATAGGGTCATTGGAGCAAAAAGATGCAAAAAGGAGCGAATTTCGACCAAAAAGGACCAAAATGTGAAGAATTGAACTAGTGCGCCGACGGCGCCATTGACCCCGCTGATGGCGAGATTTTCCTAAGACTCCAGAATTAATTCATTAAGAAGGTCCGCCGACGGTTCCCTCGAGGCCGTCGACGGCGAGCTCGGTGGTTATGTCCAACCAGGCTTTGGATGATGACAAACTTTGAAGGGATGCTTAGGCAACTCTTGCGAAAGCTAATACACAACTTTAAAAGAATATTTTGGCCAAAAATTGGAGAAAGAAGAAAGTTCCTAGAGGACAGAAAGGTGCCAATTGTGTGTAAAAATTGTGAGGAATTCTTCGAGAGATTGTCAGAGTGGAGGGAAAGTGAGAAATTTCTTTTTCCTCGCTGCTTCGAAGAGGAATTCTGTCTGTTGTAAAGAAAGGAAGAGATTCAGAGGAACTTCGAGGAGTGTTTTTTGGGAGAAATTAGAGATAAGTTATTTACTTGTTGTAGTTTGTATGACTTTGATTTTATAGATGAATTTCGAGTTTTGTTGTGTTTTCCCCATGAGATCTGAGTAGTTTTCTCTGTCTTTCTCCTTGTCTTGAGATTTGTGAAATGGTGATTTGAATGGGTGAAGCCATGAAAATGTTTAAGAAATTGTGATGATCTTTTCACTTTGATCTTAATTTACTTTCAATTTGGCCAATTGATTTGTTAAAATATGTTGAGTTACAACTAAAGTGAAGATTACATCCAAGATTCAAGGAGGTCAAAGCTCTTGGAAGTTGGGTGCAAATAAATAGGAAAATAAAATTATCGGGCGTAGAATTGGAGATGTTAGAGTGATAGACTAAATTCCCCAATTTGGTCCAATCGTTTGGTCAATGTTAGCCCTCAGGTGAGGGGAATGTGGGAGCTCCGAAGTGAGAGCCGGTATCCTTCCAAACTAGCCGCAAATTCAGTAAACAAGTGTAGGATTAGTCAATGTTCTTTATGCCTGGATCAATAGGGTAAAGAATAGGTATACTCCTATTTGATACAATACAATTAGAACTGATTCACTTATCCATTCACTATAATTTCTTGACAAGGAGAAGGATGATTTCTTATATATTGAATATCACAGTCCATTCACTATAATTTCTTGACAAGGAGAAGGATGTTTTCTTATATATTGAATATCACATTAAAAACCTCAATCCATTCAATATAATTTCTTGACAAGGAGAAGGATGCTTTCTTAGATATTGAATATCACAAATTAAACCTTCCATTCACTATAATTTCTTGACAAGGAGAATGATGCTTTCTTATATATTGAATATCACATTTGAACCTTATTAATATCATTAGTTATTTAATAGTTATTAAAATTACATATTTATTCCAATTGCTTATTAGGACAGATAAGCAAATTGAACGTCGTTGTTGTGATTAAAGTATTGCTTTTCTAAAGTCTTAGTCCAGATAAGCAAATTGAACTTCATTGTTGTGATTAAAGTATTGCTTTTCTAAAATCTTAGTTCTTTGAACTTCATTGTTGTGATTAAAGTATTGCTTTTCTAAAATCTTAGTTCGTAGTTCTAAACGTACTCCCCGGGGGATCGATATCTAGGACTCTATTAGAGCCTTATATTACTTGAGTGATATGTATACTTGCGTTGATAAGTGTGACTTTACAATCATTGAATATTTATTTTTTCCATATTTATCAAATCTATAACTGTTATTAAGGTTTTGGTACAGTTACGGAGGAATTGAATCTTTTGGCAGCAGTATTAAATACTTATATTTTTAAGCATATATATAGTCGCAGTCATGTTTTTGGTACTGTTGTTGGGGAGTGAGTAACAAAAATCACAATCATAGTAACACAAATTAGGATTATTAGAAAATTTTTACTTGAATTGCAACTTATTTTCATATTTAGTTAACTGTTATACTGTGTACTGATTTCAAATTGCATTAAAAAATTTGGACCTAAAAATCTTATATCCTATGATTTGAAATTAAAACGCACTGTTAGAAAGATTAGAAGATTGAGAAGAGAACCTAGAAATTCTGATACAATGGAAAACAACATGAACAATCAAGGAATAGAGAATGAACAGCAACCTAGACCCCTACGAGATTATGCAAATCCTACAGCATATGAAATTCACTTATCTATCCAAAATCCTGATGTAGCTACAAATTCATTTGAGCTTAAACCTGCTATTATCCAAATGGTACAAAATAATCAATTCGGAGGTACGCCAAATGAAGATCCTAACTTACACCTCGCTAGTTTTTTAGAACTGTTTGCTNTTAGATCGATTATAGATGCTGTGGCTGCTGGTTCGTTAATGTCAAAACCTTTTGATGAGGCTTATTCGTTAATAGAAGAGATGGCTACCAACAATTTGCAATGGCCTTCTGAGAGTGTAAATCCTAAAAGAGTAGCTAGTATCCATGATTCTGATGCAATATCTATGTTAGCTTCGCAGATTGCTACAATATCAAAGAAATTAGATCATTATGGCATGAATTATTCTCTAACACCTACTATGATGGAAGAGAATTCATCTGGGCAATTTGTCGATGTTCAACCATCATATGAGACTTAAAATGCTATTAATAATAGACCTAACAACCCTTATTGGAACTATTATAACCTAAGTTGGATAAATCATCCTAATTTTAATTGGAATAACAATTCTTCTACAAATCAACAATGGGCAAACAACCCAGTTAACCCATTAGGAAATTCATCCAAACAAGAAAATATTAATTATAGACCTTCTTATCCTCATAGATTTAATAGTAACACTCAATTTAAGGAAAAGAAGTTGTCTATGGAAGAGATGATATTAAACATGGGTCAACAATTGCATAATCAAGGAAATCAATTACAAAATCAAGGAACTGCTATTATGAATATTGAAAATCAATTGGGGCATATCGCTACTTCGCTTAGTAACTGAACATTAGGAACTTTTCCTAGTACTGTGGAACCAAATCCTAAAGATCAAGGAAAAGAACAGATAAAAGCGATACAATTACAAAGTGGAAAAGAATTGGAAACAAGAGTGCAGAAAGAAACGGAAACTGAAAAGGAGAAAGTGGATACGGAAAAAGAAAAGGATCATGAATACCCAGATTTAGAATATCCACTTACACCAATGAAAATTACTGTGGAAAAACCTCCACCACCGTTTCCTCAAATATTAAAGCAACAAAAACAAAATAAACAATTTTCTAAGTTTTTAGAAATTCTTAAGAAATTAATGGTAAATATTCCCTTCGTAGAAGCTTTAGAGCAAATGGTCAATTATGTGAAGTTTATGAAAGATATTATGATCAAGAAAAATAAGTTAATAATGAAACTGTTGTACTTAGTGAAGAATGTAGTACAATTATTCAGAAAAAGTTTTCTGAAAAATTAAAAGATCCAGGTAGTTTCACTACACCGTGTGCTATAGGTGAAAAATTTTATGGAAGATCTTTATGTGATTTGGGAGCTAGTATTAATCTTATGCCTCTATCAATCTTCAAAAGATTAGGATTAGGAGACGTCTCACCTACTTCTGTAACACTTCAGTTAGCAGATCATTCAGTTACTTATCCAAAGGGAGTTATAGAAGATGTGTTAGTAAAAGTTGAAAAATTTATCTTTCCTGTGAATTTCATTGTTTTAGATATGGAGGAAGATAAAGAAATGCCTATCATTTTAGGGAGACTGTTTTTAACTACTGGAAAAGCTATGATATATGTTCAAAAAGGAGAAATAACTATGAGAGTTAACGATCAAGATTTTAACATTGTGATCTATGAAATACCCTGCTGTTGAAAGAGATAATGAATGTTTTTGCATGGAAATTAGTGAACGTCTATTGAGCAAGCATTTTAAAGAACATTTTGAAGGGAAAGAACAATTTGAAGATAGTGATGAAGTTATTTTGGATGAAATAGAAAATGAAGAAATATATTATGTTCAGGGAAGACTTGAGATGTTGGATATTACAGAAAATATTGATAAGAATCTAGTTTCGTCAATTATAAAACCACAGAAAAGAAGTTGTCAGTTAGCAGATCGTTCAGTTACATATCCTAAGGGAATTATAGAAGATGTGTTAGTAAAAGTGGATAAATTTATCTTTCGTGTGTATTTCATTATTTTACATATGGAGGAAGATAAAGAAATACCTATCATTTTAGGGAGACCATTTTTAGATACTGGAAAAGCTATGATAGATGTTCAAAAAAGAGAATTAACTATGAGAGTTAATGATTAAGAAGTGACTTTTAACATTGCAAAATCTATAAAATGCCCTGCTATTGAAGGAGATAATGAATGTTTTCGGATGGAAATTAGTGAACATCAATTGAAAGAACATTTTAAAGAACATTTTAAAGAACATTTCAAAGAGAAAGAACAATTTGAAGAGAATGATGAAGTTATTTTGGATGAATTAGAAAATAAAGAATTAAATTATGTTCGGGAATGATTTGAGATGTTGGATATTACGAAAAATGCTGATAAGAGTCTATTTCCGTCAGCTATAAAACCACCTGAACTTGTGTTAAAAATATTGCCTAACCACTTGAAGTATGTGTTTTTTGGAGACTCATCTACATTACTTATTATTATATCTTCAAAATTAAATGATTTGCAAGAGCAAAGACTTTTGGATACATTGAAATGATATAAGAAAGCTTTTGGTTGGACCTAGCTGATTACAAGAACAAAAATTGTTAGATACATTGAAAATATATAAGAAAGCTTTTGGTTGGACCTTAGTGGATATTAAAGAATCAGTCCTTCAATTTGTATGCACAAAATTATATTAGATGAACAATATAAACCAAGAGTTAATCCACAAAAGAGATTAAAGTTAGATACATTGAAAAGATATAAGAAAGCTTTTGGTTGGACCTTAGCTGACATTAAGGGAATCAGTCATTAAAAAGATATAAGAAAGTTTTTGGTTGGACCTTAGCTGATATTAAAGGAATCAGTCATTCGATATGTATGCACAGAATTATATTAGATGAACAATATAAACCAAGAGTTGATCCATAAAGGAGATTAAACTCGCATAGAATTATGCTAGATGAACAATATAAACCAAGAGTTGATCCACAAAGGAGATTAAACCCAATGATGAAAGAATTGATGAACAATATAAACCAAGAGTTGATCCACAAAGGAGATTAAACCCTATAATGAAAGAAGTGGACAATATAAACCAAGAGTTGATCCACAAAGGAGATTAAATCCAATGATGAAAGAAGTAGTTACATTAGCTGATATTAAGGGAATCAGTCATTCGATCTATATGCACAGAATTATACTAGATGAACAGTTATAAACCAAGAGTTGATCCACAAAGGAGATTAAATCCAATGATGAAAGAAGTAGTTAAAAAAGAAATTTTGAAACGGTTAGACACAGAAATTATATATCCTATTTTAGATAGGGCGTGGGTAAGTCCAATTCATTATGTTCCTAAGAAAGGAGAAGTGACTGTTGAGACAACAGAAAATATTGAATTAATACCTATCAGACAAGTTACTGGGTGGCGTATTTGCATTGATTATAAGAAATTAAATGCTGTCACGAGGAAAGATCACTTCCCTTTACCCTTTTTAGATCAAATAGTAGATAGACTTGCTGGGCAGAAATATTTTTATTTTTTAGATGGAAATACCAGTTACCATCAAATTCTTATTACTCATGAGGATCAAGAGAAGACAACATTTACTTGTCCTTTTGAAACTTTTACTTTTTGATGAAANCCCAAGAGTCATAAATACTATATTGAAATGAACATCATCATTTAGATGATGAGAATCATATGGATTTAATGGGTCTACATGAACCAACAATTTTTCTCTTATGATTTATTTTATTATGGAGTCTAGTATCCCTACAAAAACAACTCTTCGTAGTTAATTACATCTTTTAGAGTCGTGAACTTCAGAGGAAACTCTAAATTAAAATGTTAAATTATATTATTCATATTTGAATATTCAACATTTCAAAATTTATAATTTTAGTTGTTATGAATGGATCAAAGTTCAGAGTTTTAAAGTGATTGTGTTCAAAGCTTGAGATTGTCAATTGAGTGGCTCAAATGAATNCCCAAGAGTCATAAATACTATATTGAAATGAACATCATCATTTAGATGATGAGAATCATATGGATTTAATGGTTCTACATGAACCAACAATTTTTCTCTTATGATTTATTTTATTATGGAGTCTAGCATCCCTACAAAAGCAACTCTTCGTAGTTAATTAAATCTTTTAGAGTTGTGAACTTCAGAGGAAACTCTATATTAAAATGTTAAATTATATTATTCATATTTGAATATTCGACATTTCAAAATTTAGAATTTCAGTTGTTATGAATGGATCAAAGTTCAGAGTTTTAAAGTGATTGAGTTCAAAGCTTGAGATTGTCAATTGAGTGGCTCAAATGAACATCAAATTTGACATATTTATATGCAAATCGAGCACCTCGATTAGAGGGACCCAATGAGCACAAGCTCGCTTAATTTTGAGGTCATTAATACCCTAAAATTATTATAAAACCTCTTATAATCAAGAGGGTCAATGTGGATGATCCGATCAAGTAGTTGGGGGAGTTATTGGCCAATGTACTAAAATTCCCCAACCACAAGCTATAAAATAGACCTCTTCTATTCACTTGAGAGGGGAGAGGAGGGGAACGAGCTCCAAAGCATGATCTGCATTAAAAAACTAGTGATAACTTTCGACCTCTGCAGTNGTACTAAAATTCCCCAACCACAAGCTATAAAATAGACCTCTTCTATTCACTTGAGAGGGGAGAGGAGGGGAATGAACTCCAAAGCATGATCTGCATTAAAAAACTAGTGATAACTTTCGACCTCTGTAGCCGCTGAGCACCTTCGGCTGCTCTTGCTCGTCATCGTCGACAACCCTTGCTTGCTAATATTGCATCCTAAATATGGATGTAATGTATAATGTTGTATTAGAGGTGCGACAATAACTTATGGTCCTTGTACTTGTCGGCTACATCGTTGGCCGTCTTCGATCATCGTCGGCTGCTTCTACTCACCACAGTCGGTGATATATGCTTGCTAATATTGTATCCCAAATACAATTGAAAAGTGTAACCCTCTATTCGAGACACAGTGTTAACTTGTGGTATCTGTACTCGTCAAACACTATCATCTAATGCCCGTCGGCTGCAATAGACCCATGTTTGTCATCCATGCTTGTCGTTGTATACGACCTCTGCTTGCTAAATTTGTATTCCAAATACAAGCATAACGGTATAAATGTTGTCTTTGAGGCTCGATGATAACATTTGGCCTCCATAACTATCAGTCATCGTCAACCACCACCCGTCGACTGCCTCAACTCTTCATCGACAATGACCCCTGCTTGCTAACATCATATACGAAATATAATCATAAAGTTTAATATCGCGTTGAAAGTCCGACAATGACTTTCGACCTTCGTAGCCATCAGCCATAGTCGATAGCCTTTGATTGTTATTGTTGATGATCCTTGCTTGCTAGCATTGTATCCCAAACACGATCATACATTATAACATTGTATTAAGGGCTCGATGATAAATTTTGATCTCCATAGTCGTCGATCACTTTCGATTATCACTGCTTGCAATCGTCGATCACCAGCCCCCAACAACCATTGTGCATAAGTGTTTTAGCTAGAATATGAAACTCCTATTATAATTTCCAACCACACTCCACGGTCAATTGACATTTTTGCGTAACCAACTATAACCTATGTGGCGAACTAATAATATTATAGCAGCTAAGTATGATCTAAATGATAAACTACTATTGTTGTAACTTTCAATTATTATTTATGTGGTCAACCAACACTATTGTGGTCACCAACTACAACCTCTGTTACAAAATAATGATATTGTAGCTTCCAACCATGATCTTTGTGGCCAACGACTATATGTGTAACAACTAACTACATCATTTGTGGCCAACTACTTCCAGTGCAACTTCCAACTGCAGCCACTGAGACCAACTGTTATTATTATAGCAACCAACCACACATTCACTATCAACTTCATTTGTTGTAGCCCAATTACAAATATTACTGTTGAACTACTGTACATTCGTAGCATCAACATCACAATTTCATCTTATTTAATTCATTAGAAAAGTTCACATGTGTACCTACAAAAGCCTAATGATGTTTCTTTGACCATACATTCCTCATGATTTTTTATAAGGTTTTTACACGTAAAAAATTTATGTGTCTCTTCTAATGTTTTTATATTATATGTGCGTGTGATTGATTTTTGTGCAACATCAAGCTGTTAAATATTGCCCCATTGTCACAAATCTTATGAAAAAAATAAAATTAATAATAAATGTAATATAATTGTCACTAAATTGAGGTCAAGATAATCAAATATGTGTTGAAGCTGGCGGTGTCAAAAATTGACCCGACATGTAAATACGACTTGAACGCAACTCAAAAAATTTTGGATGAAAATCTGGGTTAGGGTTCCCCAAAATTTTTTTGAGTTTGGTTTGGGGCAGAGAATTCGACTCATTTATTATTTGGGTCGGGTTCAAATTGAATCTAAAAACTAAACATGAAATTT
>JXCR01009783.1:3640-16858 GCA_002079205.1 Phalaenopsis hybrid cultivar | reverse complement strand
TTATTCAGGTGTTATTGTATGTTATTCATGTGTTATTGTGTTCTGGGAATATTCTTGATGTTATAATAACACAATAACACATCAATAACACTTGAATAATATACAATAACACTTGAATAACACGGGAGAATATTCTCTTGTGTTACTGGGCCGATTTTTTTCCTCTACGTGTGGCGTGATTTAATTGGACTCCGCACGTAACTCTACATGTGGAGTCCTGATGTAATATTCCAAAACAAATGGTCAATAAAGTCTCTCGACTATTAACTATTTAATAGAAGTCATTTTAAACCCAGTAATGTGCCAAACTTAGTCTCTTAATTCCTCAAATATGATTCAGAATAATCCATGGACTCAAGCCAACAGAAACAATTTTTTTATTTTTTTTTTTTCCTGAAAACCACTCGAATGCAAATAAAAAAAATCAGTATATATTTGGCAAGTGGGAAAATTCTTATTTCCAAACAACAGTAGCAAGCTTGTCAGAAAGAAATATACAACAAAGGGTAAACTAATAAACCTAATTGAATTTTTTTAAAAAAAATCTACATAATTACAAACCAACTCAACAATAATGATCAAGCAAATTTCCTGCTTTACCAAAAAAAAAATTGACGGTTAAAATAGCGCGGGCGTATACAAGTTCGGATATTTTTGTCACTTACTACATGAAAATTATCCACAAAAAACGGAAATAAAACAATTGCAAGAAAATGACTTCTAAAAAAAGATTCGTGAAAGCCCAAAATACCCTTAAGCCTCATTTTATGAAATAAAATTGATAAATTTAATAATAATTTACAAAAATTTAAAAGCTTATTGGATCAAAATTTTTGTTTTAAACACATTTAAATTAATATTTTTTTACAAAATGTCACCCATTTATTATTGAGTTAAACAAAAAAATAAATAAGAACATTTTTATCCTTCGGTATAATAAGACAGTTTAACAGCAGTTTTATCACAAAAGAAATGTCATTTGTTGTTCATAAATAGCATTTGCATAACAAGTCCAACCAAACAATTATAGCTGTCACACTTACAGCAACAACTTGCAGTTAGTTTCCCACAATATCTTTTCAGTCAATTATACCAACAGCAGCAGCCCAACCAGACAAACCAAAAGTCAAGAATAATCAAAGAAATTCCGGTCAAGAATTTGCACAACTTGAGAGAAAAATTACCAAATAACTCAAGTTGTGAAAAATAAAGGATTCATTAAAGCGTTGCAATTTAAAGGTAGAGTATGCTTTTCGCTCAATATATCATTTCTAGACAGTGAAAAACCTTTGGCCGCATTTAAGAAAATCAGACTCAAAAGATGCAAAACTCAGTGCTCATGAGCCAAGGAAGTAAGCCGTTTTGTAGTTAAGTCAACTAGCATATATTAATATGGCTCTAAGCCTGTTTAGGAGTATTTGTTGTCTTGAGTTTTTGTATTTTACTTAAGAAATCAGGATACATTGGTAATAAATTAGTTTGTTGTGTTTTTTATGTTGAATTGATTATGTTTTAAAACACAAAAATACAGTGCGGACTTACTTGAAGTTTCCTAAACAGATTTTTCAGATTACAGCTAACTGATATCTATACAGTATTCCAATAGTCCCTTTGAGAATTATAAATCGCAGACAACAAATAGGTCAACGAACAGGTTAACATGTTCAGATTGGATTAAAGAAAATCAAGATAAGAAAGAATATTAATTTAGGATGCAGATATTTTATTTTGGATTTCATTACAAAATTAAAATGTTAAAGTCAACACTTTTATGCTAATATTCAGAATAATAAAATAGAAGTAATACAATCTATCATGAAATATGATCGTTACAAATAAAAATATTTGTTTTTTTCATTTAAATTTAAGCATTAAGAGATACTCCCAAAAAACATGAGAGAAGATGCATAAATTGATGCAAAAGCCAAAACAAAGAGAAGGATGCTCAAGAAAAAAATACCATGAGCAAAAAAACAACCGCTTATTTGATACAATTCGCTTATACAATCTTTATTCATTAAAAGTTTAAGGAAAGGTGAGAAAAAAAAATAACGACGCCACTGCTACAAAAATAAAGCAAACATTTAGCGAATATGAAGACCAAATAAAGAGGAAAACTTTGTTGACCTTAGTAAATAAAAGCCGAATCATTTGTTGAACAAAACTACGCAGCAAGGAAAACCGAGCTTACCTTGAAGAACTTTTTCACAAGTTCAGGAGAAAAATCCCAGGGTTTTGCGGCGATTGGCTGATTCATTTTTACTAGTGCAGGGGGAAACCTGGTTAAAACGTCTAGATGAAAGAAAAGTATTATTTCAGCATCTCCCCCAAAATACTAATCAGCTTTAACGAATAAAATAACAAACCTTTGCAAAGTGGGCAACTTTGCCCTCCCCTTGAACCAAGATGCTCGGAACATCTAAATGGAGTTGAAGCTTCCTCTAACTTCATAAGTTCAAGCTCTTCATCATCTACCAAAGGTATAGATGACTTTGATTGATGCATAATATGTGTTTCATCAATCATAAGCTTGCATTCTAAATGATGAAGTTTCTCAAGATTTGCATCCATGTTTTTAAGCACCTGAGATAAATCTAATAAATGAGAAAGCATTCCAATACTGATCTGTTACAAAAAACCTACGAATAACAGCCCCTTCAAAAACATGTGTCCAAACGAGACATTTTAGACATAACAAACCTCGATACATGTCTAACAGACCAACAATCATGTTTGATGTGAGTGTTTTTTTTTTAAGCATAGCGTCGTGCATGGCATTGAAAATCACCAACACTGTCAAGACATGAATTGATGAAAATTTGTGTTTTTTCTCGATCAGCCAACTTTGAAAATGCATCATTTTCTCAATGCTATTGAAGGCACTATTAAAGAGGGCAAGGTTGTTTGTGGTAATGATAATCGTACTGTCAGGCGGATGTGTTGAGTACTATCAATGATACATCAATATCTTCATAATTTTGGTTATTTTAAATTATATACCTTTTAGGCTTTCTCTTTTCGTGAGTACATTTATAATTAAATCAAAACTGATCTTTACTTTGTTCATCCTAAGAGCTTGTTTGGATCACATTTATTTTTTTGGCTTTTGTTGTGTTTTTTTTTTATTTTAAAAGCATGTTTGTTTGGTTTTTTTTTGCATGTTTTTATTTTTTGTTTTGAAACCCAATTTAGCTTATTTGAAAAAAAAAAACTCAAAATATCCAAAATTTGTTGTAATTACTTTTTAAAATTAACTAAACAAGTTATAAAATACCAAAGAATAATTTATTTCAAGTAACAACTTAAAAAAAACAAAATAAAAAATGAAATTTTTTTTTCTGATATATATAATATTAGACTTCTTGATACCATGCTCCTTCTATAAAAAACATTTATATCAAGTGTTTTACTTATAGTTTATTGTTAATAATTTATACAATACTAAAAAAATCATGTTGACCATGTGTTTTGTCGTGGTTTTTACCCTTAAGTCATAGTTCAAAGGGCATGGTGTGTCATGTCCATTCCCTTGTATATGTTTCATAAATAGAAATTGCAATACATTGGTAATTAAAGCTAGTTGATAGATGATTGAGCAGAATGTATCTTTCATTTTATGTCAAGCATTTCAACCTAAATACAAACTCCAATTTCAGCTCCTCTCCAATTGCTTTCAAAGATAACTACTATCATTCCCAATGTTTCTTATTTTTAATCTTGAAAAGGTAAATTTACCTTTGTTCTTCTATGTGGTTTCTTGAGCAAATTTTTCTTTGACTTGCCTTGTTGCTGCACAAGAAAAATGAAAGTAAACAACAGAACATATAAATGGTCCAAGTAAATCATTTTACTCCCAAAAGAGAACTTCAATTATGCTGTTGATGGTGTAACTCTTTTGACACCTTTTTTATTGTTTTCTTAGATGACGTGAAAGGCAAAGAGTGGACTTTTCCATCAAAGAAGTTGGGCCCAGCTGGAAACTCCCCATTGCAGGAATTAGTTGCCCGCCATACAGTCATCAGAGCTTTTCCGATGCCATATTTCTTTTCGGGAACTTTCCCTGATTGGATCCCCCTAATAGCAGCAGCAGAAGACTTCAAGACCTGTAGTTAGAGCATTCATTGTAAACCACTCAATAAGAAAGGTAACAAAAAGCCTTTTGCGGAACACAGCATTCAGGTCAAAATTAATTTCACCGTTGACATAAATTAGTTAAATATTAATACTGAATCATTGAATGGCATATCAACATTAGGTCACATTTGAGTTAAAAAATGAAAAAAAAAATTAAGATAACTATATGTGCTCACAGAACATGGCACAAATAACAGAAGGAATGCTGCAGTTCCCCTCGAGATCCACTTAAGAATGCTATAAAAGAGTAATTTACAATTGCCAACAAGATACAATCTACAAGATTCTACTTTAGATATAAATGTTATCCAGAAATAGCTACAAATTTGTCCATCATTGCGACAAGTGCCAGTGTTCTTCGAAATTTTGTAGGAAAAAAGTAATATAAATACACATGGTATCATTATACATATGCCAAATGACCTTGAAAATACAACCATAATTTGAATTACCTTTCTCCTTTTGTGGACTCTCTCGTCATCTTGGCAACAGTGACAGCTTTCAAAATCTAAAATTAAACAAATGAATTAGGAAAAGATCATCATCCTCCAAAAACAAATATATTGTAAATCAAGCATAATTAGAAATCCTCAAATAGACTGAAACAACGATTATATAAAATCAATGGGCTAAGAAGATAATGATGAAAAAGTGTATCTTACAAATTATAAATGGATCTTTACCGGTATTATTACAAAATTTCAGATTAAATGGTACATCACTGTATTCTTATGATCACTAGCATACCACCCTTACTAATAAACCACCTAAATAGATGTAGTAAACCTAAGAGTACCTACATTAACATAAAAGAACATGCCTTGTAATTCACGAAACGAAAAACCTATGTACAAATCAATGATTTTAGCACTTCATATTGAAAGGTAACACAAAACTAATGAATCATTCTTTTTTTGTTGATTTAAAACAAATAATGGTTAATAATATGTATTATAATGCTAAAATAAAATTAAAATAGAATTTTTTTAATAGAAAAAAAAAACCAATTAGTACAAATAAATTTTGAATCACTTCATGTGGTTGGGCGGCTATACAATAGGAAAGGCAACAAAGTTGTTGTCCAGGGTGATTGCAGCATTGGATGATGATGGCAAAGGGGCTAATGAGGGGGAAGAGGATGGGGAGAGAAAGGATAAATCACCACCTAGGAGCAAGATATAGTCAGAACACCACTTGAAACATTTGATACAGCTCTAGAAGAAGACTTCGGTGGCTGTCCCGAACAAACACACACAAAAACTAACCCTATAACATCACCAAAGAGAATAAATATATAATAATAAGATAACTCAGAGTGGCCCCACTACCTTAGGTGGCTATTCCTAAGGCTAGGAGGGTCTTTCCATGCTTCCAAAACCTGGACTAGTTCGGCCCAAGTCGGGGATCAAGCGGTTGTTGCCGCATCATTGATGCCCTACATCAGTTCAGTTTGGAAATTCCATTTATGTTTGACCATGTGAGTTGTACATTGTAGCATTAATTCAAAAAATGAGATATCTCTGGTTAATGAATGAGTGAGAACACAGTTGCTCAAAGGTAGAAAAAAATTTCCTGAAGCCATGGTGGTTGGACCTGACATGGGACAACAAAAGACAATTTTTTCACTTACTTTGATTCATATTTCTATGGTTATTCCACACAACATTTTTGTAATTAGGTTCTATTCATATGGTTGTGCTTATGTCCTAAAAATGTCGATCCAATTATGCAGGACACTAACTATGCTTGGATTACTTACAGTTCTATCAATACTCTATCAATGAGAATTAAAATCCCATTATCCCTCGTTCCTATATGAATCCACTAATCTCCTCCCACGCTCTCTGCTTCATGCACTGAATTATCAGCTCCCTCACTCCAGTCTTTAGTCATCAAAATCAATATCCATCTATCTATTCCTTTATTCCATCCTTAACTCCATTCCTCCCAATTCTTATATCCCAACCCCTTCTTCTATCTAAGTTAAACCCCTCTATCTGCTTTCTCCTTCTCAATTATTAACATCAGAATGAAAACCATTCCCTCCCACGGAGTGATATCATCAAATTAAAGTAACATAGATGCACTAGCACCAGTTTCATCAATCCAGACTCATTTTCATTGTTCCATTTCGACAAGAAAAAATATGTGAGTGGTTCAATTAACATGAAGAAGTAAAATATACCAGTAAGACCACGCCTAGCATTTGCAGGGGGAGGATCAAACTCCAATCCCAGGGCTGGACCATCCTTGCGGAAAATTCTACTAATAATGTACTCCTTGGAGAGAAAAGACTGAAACCGAACAAGCCGATTCTTTTCTCCACAATCCGCAACATTGCAGCCGCTCTTCCCATGCCTCCAACTTGAACTCCGAGATTCCGTTCCACCACGGCTCAAAGAGCCATTCTTGTACTTTTTACTCCTCACCATCAGCTGCTCATCTTTTTCCCCATCACTTGGGTGCACAAACAATATTTTGGCTTATTTGACGATGCCACAGTACCTCTCAAACCCACCCTTGCGCCAAATATTTGCCCTTTAATATCAAAACAAAACCTTAATAGACCGAAAACAAACTGGATAATAACCAAAAAATCGTAAAAAGAATCTGAACGAAGACAAATGAGCGAATTCACCCCATTATCTTTGGGAAGTACAATAATTACCATAAATCTCAGTGAATTCAAATTCCGAGTAATTTGTACCGGCGACCGGCACTTGGCTAGAGCCGCCTCGTCCTCCGNTCTCAAACCCACCCTTGCGCCAAATATTTGCCCTTTAATATCAAAACAAAACCTTAATAGACCGAAAACAAACTGGATAATAACCAAAAAATCGTAAAAAGAATCTGAACGAAGACAAATGAGCGAATTCACCCCATTATCTTTGGGAAGTACAATAATTACCATAAATCTCAGTGAATTCAAATTCCGAGTAATTTGTACCGGCGACCGGCACTTGGCTAGAGCCGCCTCGTCCTCCGAATCCCAATCAAACGAGCTCCATCGTCGCCCATCACTGATATCAATTATCCGAAGATTTTGGTTTCTAAAACCATGAAACTGGAGCTGCAAAGGAAGAAAGCAGAATCAAAACGATGGCGAACGGTGGAGAGGACGACACACAAGCACAGATATTTTGTTCTGCGGACCACTAATGGTTTAGGGATAATTTGCTCCAGGGTTTAGGGTTTTGTGTAAAGGATGAGAAAAGCGGTTTAAGTTCGGACGGTTTGGGCGTCCCAGTGTGAACCGGGAGGATGCGGACATTCGGTTTGGATAGACCGGTTCAGTTCCATTCAAACCAGTTTGGTCGGAGCGCCGCGTTGATCTTATTTCAATTTATACAAATTTAAGGAAATGTTTTAGTAATAAAATTGTTTTTAACTTGGGAATTTACATACATATCCATCCATTCATATGCATTTACATATCTAACCCTTAACTTTACTTTTTTCATTTATCCCACTCAAATTTGTAATATTGAATCGTAAATAACATAAGATTAACATCTAAAAAGTGAAATTTATATTTTCATGCATAAGTAACAGATATCTAAAGTTTGAAGTTTAAGCATTAGATGTGTAAATACTTAATAATTGATTGATATGTATGTTTATTGGAATAAAATTTAACTCATCATATTTAAGATCAAAGATATGCTCAATATTTTATAAATTCAAGAGGATTTAAAATAATTATAATGGTGAAATAATCAACAAAATATGGAGGAAAGAAATTGAGAAAAAAATCACAATTTAGAACATAATGAGCAATAGACAGGTTTGGTATTACACTATAGCTTTCGATCAATGAGTTTTTTTTAACAACTTGAATGGCATCACAATTCACAACTTTCTATGTACTCGCTCATATATTTTGATCATGAGAACATGAAAATTGTTTGCTTTATAAGATCTTGAATATCTAAATAAATCATACATTTGGTGAAAAGATTTGGATCCAGTATAATCAATGTCTATTATATTTTAAGCACCATATATTAATTCATTCTAATATATGAGTTGTTGTCACTTTATTGAGGTCAGAGCTGATTACAAGGGCATGTCATGATAGTCAAGTCATGAAGTTCCAAATGACCACTAACAAAAATGATGTGGAGTAGTGCGATGCTAATAGAATTAAAAGTTGGAAGAGTTACAGAAAGTTGTTAAGGAGGATCATAACAAAAAAGATGAATCAGAGCCCTTACAGAAAATTATAGCCCATACAAAAGAAAAACCCCTCACCTTGTAGAATAGTACAAGACTGATCGTCATCACTTTTCCCACAGAGAATTCAAAAGCATATGTTAGACCAGTTGTTTTCGAGATTTATATACGTGTTCAAAAAACTTACAATTAACAACCCATTTGTTTAAGCTCTAGAACAAATGTCTAGCAATGTTTAATTTATGAAGGATATCTCAAACAAGAAACAAAAACTAAAATGCTTTAAGACAATTGCCCTAACAGGGGAGTGCAGTGCTATCAAAAAAAAATTAAAGATTCGAGTAGCTTTACCATCACTTGTGCTATATGACAAAAATTCTCTCGGAAGGCTTTAGGTGAATTAGGGGTCAGTATCAACCTTATGTTCTTATCTATCTTTAGAAGATAAGTATTAGGAGAAATACTAACGTACCATAATGACCCAACAATTAGCTAACCATTTTAGGTATGGAGAAAAATGTATTTATTCAGGAAGATTCAAGATCAGAACTAAAATTTGATGGCTTAAAAAATTGTCAATAATAATGAAAACATTATAAGATTGATCAAGGACAATTGAAAGGATAATTTAATCATGGAGAAAAATTTTAGGAAGGAATTTACATTGTTTTGAAAAGGACAATAAACAAAGCGCTAGTAGGAATGAAAAATAAATGTCATCTTGTTGTTTAATTGTATGTTGTTTTGCTTTATTACGTATGTCTATTATTTGGTCAGATTGATGGCATCAAAATAAACACTTATGGATGGAAATATAATATAATTTTTCTTACTTTAATGTGTGTATTTTTGGGTTTGTTAATAATTATCTCTAAAGTATACACCTTCGCTCAAGTTTAGGAGCACGGTTATGAAGAGGACGATGTTGACTAACTTACTTGGAATTTTGACTTTGACCATAGTATTGCTTAGTCAATTTATGGATAATTTGTGATTATTCATGTTGCTTTACCGTTATGTATTCATTTATCAGTTATCATATGTGTTCATTTGTGAATTATTTTATGTATTTCCCCTATATTCATCTAATTACATGCCCTTTATTATTATTTTTTTGTTATATTATTATCTACATGTGTAGTGTAGAATAAATTTGAGGGACATAATTTTATAAGAATTATGCCCTAAAGTAAGAGTAAATATCTAAGTCTTAGAGTTCTATTGAAAATGATAGATTTAATTAGTGATGAAAATAAGTAAATGTGGCATAAATCTTCATTAAGCATTGAAAACTGTTAATGATTGTCTAATGATTGACCCCTAAGTAGAAATAACTACACTTATATATAACGATTCCTAAACATTTAGATTAAAATTGACTATAAATAATACGAACCCAACAAATATATATAACTTAATAACTAAAAAAAAATTGTCACTAAGACCATTGCAAGAGGCTAAAGAGACAAGTTGCTCCTCATTGTCACTAACAACTGAAGCACGTAACTAATTCTAAAATTTTAGGTCCAATCTAGGAGCGATTGTTGCGTGCGGAGGGCGCACGAAGAGCTGCGCGCGCCCTCCGATCACAGCCGCACATCGCGGTTGTACTGTTATACAGCCGCCCGCAATATGCGGTTGTGATCGGAGGGCACGCGCAGCTCTGTTTGCGCCCTTCGCACCTAATAATTAGACCCAATCTAGGGGGCAATCTTTTCACTTGATAGACAACCCCTCTTTCCCAATTTAGGATTTTGTTGTTGAAAAAATTAAAACTAATAATTTTTAAATCTCCAAAATTTGAACTCTTTAAGCTAGAATTAGAACCACCAAACTAGAATATTCACTTGTCGTGGAAATTAAACAATTCTCTGCGGGATCAATACACGAAATAAGAAATACATATACTACTTGATCGATACATACTTATTGCGTGCTTGATCCGTATACTACTTGATCGATACATACTTATTGCGTGCTTGATCCGTACATCACAGCTACATGCATCATACATATTAACCATTCAACTAAAATTTAATAGGCAAATTCAGTAATATGTAGGATCAAATCCATGAAACTTCATTACAAGGATCCCCATGCATATCTCAATCTTTCTAAAATATATCTAGCATTCCACATTATATATATTCAATTTAGCTATGTAGACACTTGCAATCTTGATTATTTGTAGTTTGCATTATACACCACTAATACTTCAATAGATTTTGGTAAAATTCCTTACTAAAAGAGGGGCTGTGTCTTACTATTCAAATCTAGGAGAAAATATCAAGCAAGGAGAATTTTGAGATTAAAAGATTTATCTAATGAAAAAAGGGTTTACAGGAAGATTTACATACATACCACTCAATTCTTAAGTATGTACATATCTAAGCTTCACTTTTTATATAAATGCCACATTACTTCTAATGAAAGTATGTATTTAACAATTAAAAGTTGTAATAGTTTCAATGAGATATGAAAGATTTGGGTGTTATAAATGTAAATAGAAAAATAGTGCGTTAGATATGTAAATATGTAAGAATTGGGTGGCAGGCATGTTAATGCCCCAGGATTATTTAGCAGTCCCTTTGCTAAACGCCACATGCCCTTGGAAATAGTGAATCATTAATCTTATGTTTGGTATTTAGGTGCCCTTGTTGTTCAGGCCAACCCTCCAAACTACCGGAAAAAATTTGAGTACATAAGACGTATGCAGAGTTGCGTACGTCTGTAACCTGCAAACAGGTTATAAAGAGGATATTGGAAGGTTATAACTGCGTTATACCCCCTGTAACCTTCGTATAACTTACCTGTATATGAAAACAGAAGTGCGAAACTTAGTAGAAGATACAGTTAGTTGACAGGGGGTATAACGCGGTTATAACCTCCGAATATCATCTTTGTAACCTAATTACAGGTTACAGCCGTGCGCAGCTCTGCGTACGACTGATGTACACAATTTTTTTCCCAAAATACCAAACCATACACTAAGAAAATATATCAAGCTTGCCAAAAACCAAAAAGGATAATTACATGCATGCCACTCAAAACTTAATTATTTACAAAACAAACACTCGTCAATTTTGAACAAACCAATTCATTTATACATTGGAAATATGATAAAAAAACAACAAAATATGGGTTGGGATTTTATTTTGATTTTTTATATTTTGAGTAAGAATTTAAAATATAGATGAAAGAGAAATCAAGTTCTGTAAATATCAAAAGCTTCAGAGTCGTGTATGTAATTGCTGGAAAACTACAACAATTAGAGGAAACAAATCCATTTAAAATAAGTACCAACCCTATTAAAACTATCAAAACAGCATCAAATTACTGAACACAACTTCGTTTTAATAATGAATAAATTTTAATTCAACATACAACAAATAAACAAAAGGAAAGAAAAAAAAGATGAACAAATGCACAGATAGTTTAGATGTCATCACTGTCGAAAAAGCTACTCGGTTCAGAGAAAACAAAAAGGCTCGGAAAGATAAAAGCATAGCAGAACAAGTGTAATACAAGGTTGAATGATGCCTGAAATGCAACCTGGATTGATTGATCTTTGTAATCTCATCAGAATATCTGATGCAAACATTACAACATGTTATAGAAAAGCATCCTTCTCAAGTAGCTTCAGAACCTCATCCTGATTGTTTAACTTCGCCACCTCAATTGGTGTTTTACCATCCAAATTTTGGAGTGTACTGCAACAAATATCCAAGATTAAAACAATGCAGCATCCTTAAAAGTAGCAAGGAATATATATATATATAGATACATGAAAATTTACATACATACCACACAATTCTTATGTATTTACAAGTTTATAACACTTTGGTGTTAAATAACTAGGTGTAAAGTTATAAAAGTAGGTGACACTAGTATTTTTGATATTATGTCAAAGCTTTGAGTGGTGTGTTTTTAAATATATATACGAACTATGTGTTTATGTGTGCAAATGCCCCGTATAGAAGTGAATTGAGCTAAACTGACTCCTAAGCTGACTAGGGCTCGGCTTGAAAAGCAGCTTGTGAATTGAGTTTGATCAGCTAAGAAACCAACCTCAAGCCAACCCCAACTCAAAGCATTAGTTCGTGAGCCCGCTCATTTTTATAAATATTCATATAAAATATACTCAAAATATATTAAAATTCAAAATTTTATCTTTAACTTATTAAAAATATTTTAAAAAATAATATTTTATATTTTATATCAAATGATTTCTTACTAATTATATTTATCATTTTATTATAACACTAGCTTAATTTAATATTTTCTTCACTCTTTCATAATAAACAAGGCCACTCAAATTCGTAGAATTAAGCTCCAATTCAAACTCAAACAAAATTAATTAATAAAGCTCAAGCTCAAACTGAAGGCGGTTTGAGCTTGAGCTCCACTCATTTACACCCCTAAAGCCATATATATATATATATATATATGGTAAAAAAATTATAAATGAGAACAAGAAAAAGGAACAGCAAGGCTTACACAGCGGCACCGTTTTCCAACAGAAGTGCTACGCATTCCTTCCGTCCATACCCAGCAGCATAATGGAGAGCAGTGTTCTTATTCTTGTCCAAAGCATCCACAGCAGCTCCGGCCTCAAGAAGAACTTGGGCACATTCCACCTGAAAAACAAATGAAAATAAGGAATTCTAGAAGTTTCTGTGATATCTACAAGAGAAAGTCAACCGAGAGAACCATATGTATCAGCAAGTAGCAGAATCATTAGTGTCATCTTGACTTCTCAATATGACTTTCAAACATTTTTATTCTCTATTTATTCTTACACAGATCTTTTTGCAGTTTGTATTGTTTTCAATCATTTTTAATTTGATGAATCTTTATCCCTCAATTATACAAATTCAAAGCGCCTTATATATTTGACCTTTAATAAAGATA
>JXCR01009778.1:0-16795 GCA_002079205.1 Phalaenopsis hybrid cultivar | reverse complement strand
TATTTACGTATCTCACTCCTAAATCTTCATATTTACACACATAGCACTCAAATCTTTAATATTACATAAAAAATAGCACTATTACCACTTTCTAAAAGTGAAGTACACATTTTCATGTATAGGTTTAAAGCACCAAAGTGCTATGTATGTAAATATGCCTGTTTAGATATGAGATATGTTGATACATAAGAATTGTGTGTTGCGTATGCAAATTTCCCATATATGAAAAGAGAGTAAAAATGTTTTATAGATCATAGTTATTTTGTAGCTAATAAAAACAGCCTTTTCAATTGGCAGGAGAAACAACACAAGCTGGCAGAGGAGCAAAGGAATCTCATTCAACAACAAGCCCAGACAAAAGCTCAAATGGCACGCTATGAAGATGAACTAGCCAGAAAAAGAATGCAGGTTGTTAGCTGAACTCTAATTCTGTATGGGTAATGTTATGATGATATTTTTTAGGCGCATTTACATACATAACACACCCAATTTCTATATTTTTACATATCTAACACCTAAAATTTACTTACATTTATACTACTCAAATCTTTCGTATCACATGAAAAATATATCTGTTGAATCTTTTTAGGACGTAGGGTCTTGTGTTGTTCGTGAGTTCATACAATTTGGTAAAAACCCTATTTTTAGGAGGAATACTTGTAAGAAGATGATGGATGTGTCCTATATCTCATGCTTCTGGCTCTTTATTTGCTTCTGATTCCCAGGTGGCTGGGAATTAGCTTAGGGGAGAGAGAGAGAAAAAGGGAGAGAGAAAAATATAGAGAGGGAAAAAGATTCTCTTTTCGAGGTCCTGAGAAGCAGAGAGCCTCTGAGAGTCCCTTTGACCTCTCTTTTATATATGTGAGAAAATAAATGTAAAATTACATTTTGTACAATGTGCCTTTATGAAAATATCGTGATGCGGGGTCAGGCGGGGCATAAGTAAGGATAGGCACTTATTCTTGTAGGTAATGACGGTCTTTCCCGATGGCTGGTTCATCTTGGGTTAGAGTAATCACTTTTACAAGTGGGCTTAACTTGAACACTTTGCAATTGGGCTTAGCTCAATCACTTCGGCTGGTGGTGTTAACTCGACCACTTTGGCGGGTGGGCTCAGCTCGAGCACTTCGACAAGTGGGCTCAACTCGACCACTTCAGCAGGTTGACTTAGCTTGAAAATAACTTAATCTATGGATGTGGGCCTCTGAAGCCCAGATGCATGTTAATCTATGTGACGTGTCCTTGAAAAGAGCCTTATCTGATGACCCAATTTTTTGCAGTGGATTGCTTCCTCTGTCTGATGGGTCAACAAATCCTGGGCTGCTGAGCGTGACTTGTCTTATCCCCGTGAGACCCACTAAGAGGTTAACTTGGCATCAGCTATAGGAATATTGAAAAATATTTTGTAACGGGATATAAAAGGGTAAATTAATTATTTTGCCTCTTTGGTGGCTCATCTTCGTGAAACATTGCCTCTTTTCTGCTTCTCAACGGTTACCTTTTTGGCACGGTTATAAATAGGTGCAAGGTTATCCCTGTTATTCAGCTTTAAATTCGTAACTATTATATTATGAATAAATGTTTATTTTTTAATTCATTTTGTTCTTCTCCTTTGTGACATTTTCATTTTGGGCTGCAATTCACTTTTTTGTTTCTACATCTGGCGAGTTCCCTGAGTTTCACTAAGATTGTTACTTTTTGTGTAACAAGTGCATGAGATTAGCTATTCATTTTTCTTATTCGTTCTTTTTGAAATCAAATGCATTTTTGTTGTATTCGCTTCTTAATTCAAACTACTAGGAGGTTACGTTTCCTTAGAAGAAGAAATTGTCTTAGGTTGGGTATTATCTTCTATTAGAGAACCATTTACTCTCCTGCAAGTCTCACTACCTTGGGGGCTTTGCTCCTATAAGGTTTGTTATCTCGGGGCTTCCAATCTTCTCGATAGAAGATAATTCACAACATTTGGTCAAATCACTTTTACTCTCTTGAATTTGCTTTTTAGTTCGAACCGCCATGTGTTTACGCTACCTTTGTCGAAAAAGAATTTGGCTATAGTTTGGGGATTATCCTCTATCAGATGACACTCCTTTGTTTGAGGATTAAAAAATTTCTTGCTCTAGGGCGTAAGGTTCTTCCCTTCTTCTATTTCTTCTAGTCTCAACCACGAGCTCATCTAGGTCCTGCCTAGACGTATCTAGCCTTGGTGGTTCTTGTCTTTACGTTTCTCGTCTGCGAACCACTGACCCTGATGATCCCATATTAGGCTAAGCCCTGGAACGAGATCTTGAGACTTCTTGTTTTGAATCTTGTATAGCTTTCAGGACTTGTTCCCTTAGCTCTTTGATATGTTGTGTCATGAACTCTCTAGCCAAATCCATCGTTTTTATTTTTTATATTGTACGATTGAAGGATCTTCTTGAGAGTTTGAGTATGAACTTCACGCTCACTACATCTTTTAGGATGTTAAATCATTTTAGAATGTATGGTCTCATATTGTTCGTGAGTTCGTATAATTCGGTAAAGACCTCTCTTTTAGGAGGAATGAATGGAAAAAGATAATGCATGTGTTGCTAGAACTCGCGTTTCTCACTCCCTATTTACTTTTGATTCCTTGTTGGCCAAAATTAGCTTAGATGGAGATAGAGAGAGAGAAAAGAGAGTGAGTCCCTTTTTGAGGTCCCTAAAAGCAATGATTCTTTAAGAGTCCCTTTGATCTCCCTTTTATAAACGCGAGAAAATAAATATAAAATCACATTTTGTACGATTCCACGTCTGTCCAGCGTGTCTTGGTGAAAAGATCATGATGCGGGTGTTGGGTGGCATCATAAGTAAGACTTGACACTTTTACTTGTAGGTAATGATGATCTTCCCCGATGGTCGGTTTATCCCAAATTAGACATCACTTCAGTGGTGGGCTCAGCTCTTCGAAAGGTGGGCTCATCTCGACCACTTTGGTAGGTGGGCTCAACTCTACCACTTCTGCAGATGAGCTCAGCACGGCCACTTTGACAGGTGGCCTCGACTTAACCACTTTAGATGATGCCATAAGTAAGGACTGACGCTTGCCCTTGTAGGTAATAATAGTCTTCCCCAATGGTTGGTTCGTCCAGGGGTAGATGGATCACTTTGGCAGGTGGGTCGTGCTTGATCACTTCGACAGGTGGGCTCAGCTCGGCCACTTCTACATGATGGCTTAGCTTGACTAAATCGGTAGATGAGCTTAGCTTAGAAATGACTCGATCTATGGATATGGGTCTTTGAAACCCATAAGGCCTTTTAATCTCTATGATGTGTCCTTGAAAAGAACCTTATTAGCGTATATAACTCTATTTGGGTATACAACCTCCATTTACCTCATGGAAAGTAAAATACACGTTTTCATGCATAGTTAAAGTCCCATGTATGTAAAAGTTGAAGTTTTACTCTTAGATATTTAAATACATAAAAATTGAGTGGTATGCATGTAAATCTTCCTAATTTTTAATGTAGATCATTCCTTATAATTTTTTTTGGAGTTTTCTTCTAATTTGACTTGACAATTAACTCAAAATAACTATTTGGTGCATTTACATACATACCGCCCAATTCTTATGCATCCACATATTTAACACCTTCACTCACACGTATCACTTGAATCATTGACATCACTATCTTTTTAAAAGTTAAATACATCTTTTTATGCATAGGTTTATGACATCAATGTGTTATAGGTGTAAATATCAAACTTTTGGTGTTAGATATGTAATTACATAAGAATTGTCTGGTATGTACGTAAAACTTCCTAACTATTTTCATTGCAGACAGAACATGAAGCTCATAGACAGCAGAATGTTGAGCTAGTCAAAATGCAAGAGGAATCCTCTGTAAGGAAAGAACAAGCCAGACGTGCTGCGGAAGAGCAGATTCAAGCTCAACAACGCGAAACTGAGAAACATAGAGCTGAAATAGAGCGTGAAACAATTAGAGTAAAAGCAATGGCGGAGGCTGAAGGTCGTGCTCACGAGGCTAAATTAACCGAGGATTATAACAAGAGGATGATGTTAGAAAGAATGAATGGAGAAAAGGATAAATGGATCTCTTCAATTAATGCAACTTTTAGTCATGTCGAAGGTATTTTGCAAAATTGCATTACCGTGTAATTGCTTTTTTATCTCACGTAGAGCATTGGATGCTACCGAATAAGGCATGGTGCATGTAACTGAGCCAAGCTGACTCAGGCTCTGCTCGATGAATGACTCGTGAGTTGACCTCGATGAGCTAACAAGCTAAGCTCAAGCCAACCATGACTCGGCTTTTTAGCTCGTAAGCCAGCTCGTTTACAAAATTATTAATACAAAATATACTCAAAAGGTATTTTAACTCAAGATTTGATCTTTAAACTATTAAAAATATTCAAAAAAATAATAGTTTGCATTTTATATTAAGTGCTTTTTTTATTATTTTTCTCCAAATTGCTTATCCTATTCGTCATTTTATTATAACACTAGCTTAAGTTAATATTATTTTCTTTATTTCATAATACACCAACGAACTCGTGAGCCGTCTCCAGCTTGTAGAATTAAGCTTGAGTTTGTATGCCCACTTCTTACTCTGGTCATGTATTGATTGATTAGTCAAGCTCAAATTCAAGATAAGGGTGGCTCGAGATCGACTCGATTCATATGCCCACTTCTTATTCTGGTCATGTATTGCAACTCTTTGGTTATATACATTAAGTCCTTTCTCGACCTAACATCATTACGAGTTTCATGGACTACTACGCCCGTTATCTTTATTTATTACACTAATTAGATCCTTCTTTTCATTCTGTGTAAATTTGAATAATTGTTTAGGATTATTTAGTCAACCTAAATTTTTTAGATGCTTTTGACGTTGGGTATTCAGATTATATACTATCTGATGATTAGTGGATTATGAATTACTGCCTGACTTTGTTGTTTATTTCAAGTAACCATCCTAATGAAGTCATATTTATAATGTGAAAGATTTATATACATACCACTCAATTCTTATGCATTTGCATATCTTACTCCTCAACTTTAATTTTTACATACATGTCATCGTCCCTATGCATGAAAAGGTATATTTCACTTTTTAAAAGTTAAAATGGTTGTATTTTTTATGTGATATAGAAGATTTTGTTGGTAAAAAGTAAAATTTAGGTGGTAGATATGTAAATACATCAGAATTGGGTGGTAAGTATGTAAATGCCTCTTATAATTTCTCTACACGCTAATTGTTTTCTTCTTTTCTTTCTTTAAGAATTCACATAAAGTTTTCTTTAGTTCTTCCACATTTTATTTTGCTTAATTTATTTTTGTGGTCAATTTAGTTTTGGAAGCATGTGGTTTATAATCATGATTATGTATTCTTTAGTGAGTATGATTTATTGTAAGGTTGCTGTAACAATATTTAAATCATGCAAACTTATGTTCATTTTGTAAACAAATTTTAAATATATTTTAGTCTACTTAAATTCACTGAAGATAATATTTTTGTTTATATATTTGTTGCCTGGGTTCTACAGGTGGGTTGAAAATGTTGTTGACTGATCAGAGTAAAATGATCATGGCCGTTGCAGGGGTAACTGCCCTTGCTGCCGGTGTTTATGCTACTAGGTATATCCATATAGTCTCATATACTATATTTGCAGATTTATATCGAAGTTGAGCTATGAAAATGTCTTTGTTTAATTCTAGTTTTACTGAAATGAGTTTTTCCAAGTGTTTTACTTTTGTGAAATTTACATACCCGGCACAAAATCCTTATGCATTTACATATTTTGCACTTAAACTTTCATATTTACATAAATAGTACTTTGGCGCTTTAAACATGTACATGAAAAGCTGTATTTCACTTTTAAAAATGATAATAATGCTATTTTTTATGTGAAGTTGAAGATTTGAGTGCTATGTGTGTAAATATGAAAGTTAAGGTGTGAGATATG
The DNA here is from genome assembly GCA_002079205.1 of Phalaenopsis hybrid cultivar. Lineage (NCBI taxonomy): Eukaryota > Viridiplantae > Streptophyta > Magnoliopsida > Asparagales > Orchidaceae > Phalaenopsis > Phalaenopsis hybrid cultivar. The sequence goes on along the minus strand of JXCR01009778.1, from coordinate 10,845 downwards.
TAAATATATAAAAATTGTATGCTATGTTTGTAAATGTGCCTTTACTAATTCATTTGGTTCTTTGATTTTTTTTTTTTTGCAGGGAAGGTGCGAAGGTAATGTGGGGTCACGTCAATAGAATGTTGGGCCAGCCATCACTGATTAGGGAATCCTCCATAGCGAAGTATTCATGGTCGGGAGTTATCTCAAAATTCTCGAAGAAGGTTCGGAGTTTTAGCACATCAAATAAGGATTCGACATCTATGAGAAATAAAACAAGCTTCGACAATATTATTCTTCATCCATCACTAAAAGCGAGGATCGAGCAACTAGCTAGAGCCACAGAGAACACAAAGTCTCATCAAGCACCTTTTCGTAATATGCTTTTCTTCGGACCACCGGGTACTGGGAAGACCATGGTAGCAAAAGAGATGGCACGAAAATCAGTATGTTATTGCATCATAATTACTCTATTAATATGCTTGGTGCTTTAGAGAGTTATATTTTCTTGGAACATTTATATACTTTCCACATAATTCTTATGCTTTTACATATCTAAGAACTAAACATTCATAGTTGCATGAATACCACTCAAATCTTTAACATCACATTAAAAATATCACTATCACTATCTTTTTAAATGTGAGACACACTTTTTATGCATGAGTTTATGACACCAAGGCAATTAGTATAAATGTCAAACTTTGGGTGTTATATATGTAAATACATAATAATTGTGTGTTATGTATGTAATTTTTTCAATTTTTTTAGTTGAAAGTATTTGTTAGATTTCTCATTTTAATTCACTATATACTCATAAAGTTATTCAATCATTGCACTTCAAAGTTTTTTCCTGTCTAGTTAAATTTTATTGCTTATATTTTACTATTCTATGCTTTCGATAAAAAATCATATCAAAATCACAAATGGCAAGTTAGGATTGATATTTTAGCATTAATAGCTCAAAGAAGATAATGTTGTTAGTTATGATTATTTTTGTTACTTCATTGGTTAATCTTTTATTGACATCAGAAAGAGATCTAACGCACATGTCAAGCATGTGTCTACAAATTGAGGTAGGATAATCTAGTTACTTATTTTTGGAGCGATAAGTGCTCAAGTTTTATTAAAAGAGAAAACTGTCAAAATGGTTTCCTAGCTCTTTTGCAAGGTCATTTCAGTCTCAGAGTTTATAAAAGTGTCAATTGAGTCTCTTGGGTCTTTTAATATGGATTGAAACGGTTCCCATTGAGGACTATTTTAGTATCCATTAAAAATGTCTGGGACTAATGTAGCATTTTTATAAACTCTGTGAGTAAAATGGCTCTATGTAAATAGTCTGGGGACTATTTTGGCAATTTGTCTTTTATTGATATGAGAATTAGGCAATTTACAAGGGGGAAGGCTACCATTACCATGCCCAAAGGCTGACAACCGTTAATCCTATTGTTATTGTACTTCACACAACATTCTTTCAAGAACGATGTCATTGTTCCCTTTTATAGAAAACAATATCTCAAACCATGGATATTTCTAATATAATTTGGCATATATTGAGAGGTATCATTTCACACAACACTTCATTGAAATACTAGCGAGTGGTGGCATAGCGAATGTGACACTGTTGACAATCCACATCTTAGAGTCCTTTTGAATCTATCCTAGTAGGTAAAGATAAGGGTGATGTGTCTTCTCAACACAATATTGTGACTAAATTCATCGAGATTTGAGTCTTCTCGACTCCTTGAGTAAAAAATGGCATTAACCACTTTCCGCTTCACTTGGATTAACTCCACTCCCCAAATATGTATTTGTGTTTGTTAGTGTTATCTGTCATACTTGGCTTTTTCTCCCCGTCAAAGAAAAGCTTAGTGCTAACTAATTCATTGATTTCAATGCTTGATCTTTGACCACAACTAGATCCAATTCAAACAACCTTGGCTTCTCCATGAAGAGTTTCGCATGAGGATTCTAACATTTACCATTATTCATGTTTTGTGATTTGGCTATGATCTTAATCGAGATTGTTTGGTGAAAAGAAGAAGAGGTGGTGGTCGTTGCTTAATCATTTTTTTAAATCTTTTTAGTTTGAATTTTTATTATCTACAACCTTCATCCATCCTTTTTTAGTAAGAGTTTCACTGCATCTTTTTTTTGCTTTCCCTCTAATTGACCATGAAAAATATGCATGGATGATCGAGATCATTAATAGAGAATAGTAGGATTCATTGGATTTTAGATCGTCAACATGAAGATGTCTTTTAAGTGACATCAATCATCAACTCTCATCTCCTAAACTCTATGGTATAGTCCTACATTAGTTTAATTGTGATTGATCCCACATATCCCACTTTTTATTTTTTCTTCGTATCTCGTAGGGTATAATACCTTTTAACTTGATTGTCCAAGTTGCTCGAGGTACATCTTTGTGATGCTGACATCTCGACTTCCCTTTCCTTCAGAAGATCTTCTTGCGGCCACTTTTTATTCAACATTATATACCATGCTTTTCTTTGAATCTATCACTCTAATGCAAACAACTTGATTTTTCAGTGTTGATAGAATATAAAAAAATAAGGGGCATTTACCTACGTAGCACACAATTCTTGTGTATTTGTATATCCAAACCTAAACTTTCATGTTTACAAACATACCACTCAAATTTTAATATCACATAAAAAATAGTACTATTATCATTTTTTAAAAGTGAAACAAATCTTCTGATGCATGAGTTTAAACCACCAAGATATTATTTATGTAAATATAAAAGTTCAGGTTTGAGATATGTAAATACATAAGAATTTTGCGCTGCGTATGTAAATTTTCTCGAAAGGAATTCCGGCAAATATGTTGAGCAAGCATCGGTTGATTGAGGTCGGATAATCTGGTTTTTTATTCTGAAAACAGGAAATACACAAGTTTCATTGATAAGAGAACCATGCAAATTACAAAGAGGAAGATGATGCTTCTTTGAATCCATTATTTTTTAAGCTCTCTAACCCCATTGGGTCTCTCTTTCTCTCTGTCTCTCCTCCAATTCCAGGATTTCTCAAGAGCCTAAACACAATCACTCTATGGTTCTCACCTAAATAAATTTAGGAAGATTTACATACATACCACTCAGTTCTCATGTATTTACATATCTAACACCTAAACTTCAATTTTCTACATGCAGACCACCTTGCCTATACATGAAAATGTGTATTTCACTTTTTAAAACTTAAAATAGTGGTATTTTTTATCTGACATGAAAGATTTAAGCGGTATAAATGTAAAAAAGTGAAGTATAAATAGGAATTTGGTTGTATTTATGTAAATGCCCCCGAACTTATTTTCTTGTCTCTCTTTTGAAATTTTTGATTTTTCTTTAACATTTGATTTATAGGGCTTAGATTATGCAATGATGACGGGAGGAGATGTAGCACCTTTAGGTTCACAAGCTGTTACCAAAATACATGAAATTTTTGATTGGGCAAAAAAGTCAAGGAAGGGATTACTGCTCTTCATTGATGAGGCTGACGCGTTCCTCTGCGAGTAAGTTCTTATTCTTAAATTATATTCTCCGCTTTTCAAATCAATCCAACTTTTTTTAAAATTTACATACCTAGCACACAATTCTTATGTATCAACATATCTCACACCTAAACTTTCATATTTACACGCAAAGCCCTCTGTTACTTTAGATTATGCATGAAAAGGTAAATTTCAATTTAAAGTTTGGCAATGGTGTTATTTTCTTATGTGATATTAAAGACTTGAGTGCCATGTGGGTAAATATGCAAGTTTAGGTGTGAGATATGTGAATATATAAGAATTGTGTGCTATTTATGTAGATATCCTCTTTTTTTGGGAAGATTTACACACATGCAACTCAATTCTTACGCAATTACATATTTAACATAAAAATTATAAACTTCAATTTTTACTTGCATATCACATTACTTATGCATTAAAATGCGTGTTTCACTTTTTAAAATTTTAAATGGTGTTTTTTTTTTTTTTTTTGCAATAAAAGAGATTTGGGTGGTATAAATGCAAAAAGTAAAGTCTAGAAGTAAGAATTTAGTTCGTATGCACTTAAATCTTCCAACCACTCAATTTCTGTGTGTGTGTGTGTATGTATGTGTGGATCTAATACCTAAACTTTGTTTTTTACATTTATACTATCCAAATTTTCATATCAAAAGTACCGCCAGTTAAACTTTTAAAAAGTGAATATACCTTTTTTCTTCTATAAATAAAGCGTTATGCATGTAAAATTTGAAGTTTTAGGTGTTAAATATGTAAATACATGGGAATTGAGTGATATATATATATGTATGCATGTAAATCTTCCCGTAATTTATGGAATATGGTTGTTGGGCCCTCAAAGAGTTTCTATTTTGTTCATAGATGATTTTATATTTCCCCCTATAAGGGGGTTAGTGGGCCAAATTTTAGCAAACTTTGCGCGTTTTGAGCTTGTCTTGTTTGCTTTTTCGATCTGGTTAAGCTCTAAGCTCTAACTCTTGTTTGATTGTGTCTGAAAATGTTATTTTCTTGTTATATTTGCTTTGGGCTCATGTTTGACTAGAATTATACTGAGTAAGTAAAACACAACAACAAGCCTTCCTCCCACCACCAAGTGGCGGTGGCTACATGAGTCTTTTTTCTCTATTGCCTATTACCAAGTGGCGGTGGCTACATGAGTCTTTTTTCTCTATTGCCTATTAAGTATAATATTTTCATTTTATTCTAATAAATTAATATCATTTTTTTATATAACAAGCCCAAGTCTATTTAGGTTTACCTCTACCTTTCTCATAAGTCGAATCTAAAATATCTATTCTCCTAACCGGATATTAGATGGTCGGCTTTTAATGTGACCATCTAAGACGGCTCTTTCTAATCTTGTCTGGCACCGGAGCTATCCAACCCTTTCAAGGATGCAATCATTTCACATTTAGTCTCTAAGAGTCAAGTGACTCATCCAGCTAAGCATTCTCATCTCAACCACATTTAACTTTGTTTTTTGCTTCTCTTTTATGGGCCAACATTATGCGTCATAAAAGATTGTAGGTTTCACTGCCATTTTATAAAATTTTCCTTTCAAATCTAAGCAGTATTTTTCTATCACACAATATGCTCGATGCATTCCTCCGCTTCAATCATTCAACTTGAATTCTACTAATAACATCCCCATCAACTTGAATTCTACTAATAACATCCCCATCTATATCACCATCACTTTGAATAATTGACCCGAGATATCTAAAACGTTCACTTCTTTTAATGATTTGATGACATATTGTTACAACTTTGCCACTAGATCCATTGTTGCTAAAATTACATTTCATGTACTCAGTACTCAAACGAAAGTCTTTAAACTCTAATGTAAACTTCTCCTCCTCCTAACACAAATACCTTCTCTAGCGAGCTCCCGTAAAAATTACAATTTTTGTCCTAGCTTGCGAGCCAGTTGCTAGCACTCTTAGTCGAGCTCGAGTTTGTCATTTGAGCTCGAGCTCGACTCGACTTGTATACACCCCTATTTCAGCCCATATTAAAAAATTTTAACGACTAATTTTGACATTTTTATAGACTCTGAGACTAAAATGATCTCTGTTAAATAGCTTTGGCACTTCCCTCATATATGTTCCCATCTGCGCTCTCCTTATCTTCATCACCATCTTCATTTCATATGTGTTATCGAATAGTCTGTGCTTCCTGCTCCTTTTCTCTTTACATGTGCTAAAAAAGATGAGCAATTAATTCCATTGTATTTACATATTAACACTTCAACTTTACTTTTTCTTTTACATTTATACCCCCTAAATCTTTCATATCACATGTAAAAACTTAAATGTTTAGCTAAGTGGGTTTGTATGTGAAAACTTTCTTTTGTTTGGGTGTTATATGTGTAAATACACCTCTTTCATGCATAGGTAAGGTGCATAGGTAAGGTGGTATGTACCTAAAAATTGAAGTTTGCTTGTTAGATATGTAAATACATAGTGATTGAGTGTTATATCCTACAAAATATGTCTGAACATGAACATGTATCATTCTTCTATTCCAATCTCCATTGGTTTTGCAGGAGAAATAACATACACATGAGCGAAGCTCAGCGGAGCGCTCTGAACGCGCTGCTCTTCCGCACCGGCGATCAATCCAGGGACATAGTTCTCGTCCTCGCGACAAACAGACCCGGTGATCTCGATCCAGCAGTCACAGATCGAATCGATGAAGTAATTGAATTCCCCCTTCCCGGCGAAGAAGAACGCTTCCAGCTCCTGAAACTCTACCTGAATCAATACATTTCTTCCGAATCAGATCCCAGATCATCCTCATGGAGTTCTCGGTTCAGTAAGCCGCAGGAGAAGATAGTTCTGAAGGGTGTGAGCGACGACGATATTCGAGAAGCAGCGAGGAGGACGAAGGGATTTTCTGGAAGGGAGATTGCAAAACTTATGGCGAGTATTCGCGCCGCCGTCTATGGTAGTCCGGACTGTGTTCTGGACTCGAATTTGTTCATGGAGATGGTGAGCTTCAAGGTTGATGAACATTATAAGAGGATAAAGCTTGCTGGGGAAGACGGTGCTGATAATGCTGTAAGAGATGTCTAATTTTACTTCGAAAAAAAATTGAGGCATTTGCATGCATACCACCTAATTCCTATTATTTGCATGTTTAAAACTTAAAATTTTATTTTTTTACATTTATATCACGCAATTATTTCATATCACGTAAAAAAAAAATACTATAATTTTAACATTTAGAAAGTGAAATGCAGACATGGTAGTTAAAAAACTGACGTTTGGGTGTCATATATCTAAATACATAGGAATTGTGTGGTATGTATGTAAATTTCTTGAGAAAGTTGGGGCAATTACGTATATAGCACACAGTTATTATTTGTTTAGGTATCTAACATCTAAATTTTTATATTTACATGCATGCCACTCAAATTTTTATTATCACATAAAAATACCGCCATCATAATTTTTTTAAAAGTGAAATACACAATTCCATGCATAGGTTTCTGACACCGTTATAACTGTAAATATCAAATTTTGGCTGTTAGGTATGTAAAATTTATAAGAGTTATGTGGTATGAGTGTAAAATTTACTTAGAAAAGTGGGGCTTTTATGTACATACCACACAATTCTTATGTATTTACATGCATGCCCTACAAATCTTTGATATCACACAAAAATGTCACCATCGTTATCTTTTTAAAAGTGGAATACTGTGAATGCATTGTTTTATGACACTATAAGTGTAAATCTCAAAATTTGAATGTTAGATATGTAAATACATAGGAATTGTGTGGCATGTATGTAAATTTCCTTTGAAAATTTTGTTAAAATATCTGTGCCTCTATTCTTTGCTTGTATTTACCAAAATGTCCTTATTCTTGATGAGATTATTATTTAAAACAGTATTTTACAGCTATTAGATGATGGGTTTTACGGGACATTTACGTACATACCACACAATTCCTATTTATTTACATATATAATGGTTAAACTTCGATTTTTATACTTATAACACTCAAATCATTCACATTATAACATAAATGCCCCTATCTTTAACATTTAAAAGGTGAACCACATTTTACATGCACGGTGAAGTGCTTGGGAATTGTGTGGTATTTATGTAAATCTTACTAATTTTAATAAAAGATTATACAATTTGTTATACAACTACAATATATATTGTGTTAATAAGATATATCAGATGTGTTTATGCTCTGTCACGTAACACAAAATAGCATTTTATAATTATTGTAGTTTTTGTTTCCATGTTAAAAGGTTTTTTTTTATTATTTTATGGGATAATTATTCCTATGTATTTACACTATATATATGTATATATATATATATATATCACCTAAACTTCAATTTCTAACCATGCGACTCATTACCTGTGCATGAAAATATTAAAATAGTGGTATTTTTAATATACTATGAATAATTTAGGTGGTATAAAAATAAACAATAAATTTTAGGTGTTGAATATGCAAAAACATAAGAATCGGGTGGGTGCCTCAATAAATAAATAAGTTAATTCGAACAACATAGCTAAGGCTGTCAAAAAAAGTTTGTTGTTCACGAACAATTCGTGTTCAAAACGTGAACAAATTTTTTTCATTCGGTTAATTAAACGAATCAAACACGAATAGTGACGTCTTATTTCTTGTTCGAATTGTTATTGTTCAAAATATAAAATAATTTAAAATAATTCTATATTAAAAATTTATGATATTTTAAAAAATTAAATTTTATAAATTATAATATATAATAAATTAATAATAATAATATACTGATATATATATATATATTAATATTAGGGATGTCAAACTGGCTCGTCGTTCGTTAACAGCTTGTGTTCGGCTTGTTCGTCAAGAAAAAAACACTAACAGTGACTTCACGAACAATTTCGAACACAAACTTATTTCAAACAAACCGAACATGAACACAAGCTCTGTTTGTTCGTGTTCGATTCGTTTACACCCCTAAACATAGCTAAGCCTCAATTCATTTTATTTATAGCTCTACTAAACTGACTAGGCTTCCCACACTACCAAAATATGGATGAAATCTGCAAAAGAAAATGTATAAACATATAAATAATAATATTGCAATTAACAAACAGATGGGAGCCACTCTAGGGTTTGGCCGGCACACATGGGAACTATTTCTCCCCATTTAAACACATATGATTCAGGCACTCTCCATGGGCTCTTCTGCAATGTAATTTTTGCAGAATTTCTCGGCAGACCATAAAAGTCTGGTCCATTGAAGCTCATAAATGCTTCCAGTTTGTCTAGTGCACCAGCCTGCACAAAGATATGTTTCAAAATCATCACATAAAAGGGAAATTTCCATACATACCACACAATTCTTATGTATTGACATATCTGCCAACTAAATTTTCATATTCACGTTTATTACATTTTGGTGTGGTATGAAATATTGAGTTTCATTTTTAAAAAGTAAATGAGAGTAGCATTTTTTATGTGATGTTAAAGATTTAAGAGCAAATTAATATTGCAAGATTTACATACATACCACTCAATTCCTGTGTATTTACATATCTAACAACTGAACTTCAATTTTTACATATATATATGTCATCTTATTCATGCATGAAAATATATATTTCACCTTTTAAAAGCTAAAATAATGATATTTTTTTATGTGATACGAAGGATTTCGGTGGTACAAGTGTCAAAAAATAAAGTTTAGGTGTCAGATATATAAATTTCCCATTAATATCATTCTTATGTATTTGCATGTCTCACACCTAAACTTTCATATTTACATACATAATGCCTTGAAACTTTAAACCTATGCATAAAAAGATGTATTTTATTTAAGAAAATGGTAACAGTGCTGCTTTTGATGTGATATCAAAGATTAGTGCTATGTGCGTAAATATGAAAGTTTAGAGGTGAGAGATGTAAATTTCCCAATAAATTAATACCTCTTCAAATACTTTAGTATAGAGAGATAATGCAACAGAAGCATTATAAATGCCGGCACATCCACATGTGCTTTCTTTAAGATTCCTCGCATGGGGAGCGCTATCAGTCCCAACAAAAAACCGTTTGCTTCCACTTGTTACAGCTGACACAATGGCTTGCCCTGCAAATTAATATACTGAAAATGTTTATAAATCATATTAGTAAAATTTGCATATGTACCCCCACAAATTTTATGTATTTACATATCTTACACTCAAAGTTTGATGATATTTACACTTATAACACCTTTGTGTCATCAACCTACGCATCAGAATGTGTCTGTGATGGCGGTATTTTTGATGTGAAAGATTTGAGAAGTATGCATGTAAATATGATTGTTTAGGTGTTGGATATGTAAGTAAATACATGAGAATTTTGTGGTTTGTATGCAAATGCTCCATCAAAGTATTATATTCCCAATCAAACTAAGGAGATCTCTCTCATTTCATGTTTATATTTAAGCTGAGGAAGAGCTATACATTTCATTAAATGGGAATAAAAGGTTTAGGGTTTAAGGCTAAAAGTTACTATGAGCTTAGGCATTATGAAACAAAGCATCATATTACAAAAATGCATAACTATGATCATCTAGAAGGAGAGATGGAAAACATACTGTGTACTTCTCTTTTCAAAACAGGAAGACAGTAGTTGTGGGGCTGCAAACCACCTCGAAACAAAGCGTTTCTATTTAGCACGAGATGTTGCGGCGTAACGGTTGCGGCGACATAATCTGTAGAACAAGGAACTTTTACGAAGTGAAATTTACCGATCTGGGTTAGCATTTGATCAGTTTCGATGGATCAGTTTTTCAAATTGATCAAATAGATTACAACTAGAATCCGAAAAACCGAACGTATCAAAGTATAGATAAAACTAAACCGACCAAATTGAAATTAAATTTTATTTTAGTTCGAGTTCTATTATGAACAAGGGGCACTTTCATGCATATCACCCAATTCCTACATATTTACATATCTAGCACCTTTTTTACATTTATGCCATACAAATCTTTCATATCACAGAAAAAAACAACCATTTTCACTTCTAAAAGAAGAAATACACCTTTCCAAGCATTGGTAAGGTGGTATGAATGTAAAAATTGAAGTTTAGGTGTTTGATATTCAAATACATAGGAATTGATTGATATATTTAATACATGTAAATCTTCCTATGAACAAACATCAGGAATTACCTATCTTGCATGTATAATATTGATTTAATTTCATGAATCCAAAGTTTAATTTCGAATTTCTAGTTTTCAGCACATTCGGTTAGATGATAATCTAAACTAAACCAATAACTAAAAACCAAATATTAAGATATTAAAAATAAAAAACCAAATTGCTTTTTTTGAAAC
>JXCR01009762.1:6360-35585 GCA_002079205.1 Phalaenopsis hybrid cultivar | reverse complement strand
ATATATATATATATATATATATATATATATATATATAACCTTATTTATGTATGATTATCGGTATTTTAGATGTATAAAAGATTTAGATTGTATTAATTTTCAACTTAATAAAATAATTAATTTTATTTCAATTATAATATAATTTTTTTTAATATTAATTACCACAGAAATCTCTGTGGGCCTACGTTTGAATAACAAAAAAAATTTATTTAAAGGGCTTTTATTTACATTCATACCAACCAATTTAAATTTATTTGCACATGGAACGTCTAAATTTGCTTTTTTCAGCTTCATATTAAAAAACATCTATATTTTAAATATTAAAAAAATGTATATGCATGTTAAAATTAAAATTTAGATGTTAGATATGCAAATAAATGAGAATTTAGCATATTTGTAAAATTTCCTTTATTTAATTAATTTTCAAATATATGTATTAGCTATATAAAGATTTACATACCTACCATTTAATTTTTATATGTTTACATTATCCAACACTTCCAAGTTAACTTTCATACATGCCAGTGTAACACATAGGTTGTTGATTGTATACATGTAATTAGGGTCCTCCAACTTGTACTCACGTGGTCTAATTATTGCGTGCGGAAAGTACATGCAGAGCTGCGTGAGCTCTCTAATCACAGCCGTGCATCGAGGCTGTATGACAGTAGGTCCAGTTGGCGATTTTTTAATTATACTACATGAGGTAATGCTCGTTAAAATATAAGAGAATCATAAAATAAACGTGATTATAATGGTACTTTTTAATTCATTAATTAATTTATTTCTCATTAAATCCCAAACATAAAAACAAAAATAAAAAAACAATGAAGAAGAAAGGACAAAGCTGCCAAAAAAAAGGGGAAAATTTTTAAATTAGGAATATGAAGTTGAAAGAAGACAGTTTTATTAAAACCTCAAAATCACATTACAGCAGCTATAGATGAAGACTGGCAATAAAAACCAATACACTCTCCACTTCCTTCCATCACCCATTGGGAGAGCATCCATCCTTCTCTATATACACTTACAGAGAGTTGAGGGTTATATCTGCAACACAACAATCATAAATAGTTAACTTCTTTATATAATTACTAAGAAATTACTGCTATAAATTCATTGTGACTTTTAGGAATATATTCTCGGCTATGCCAAATATTTTGTCTATATGTGCAAAGCTCGTGTTTAGCTCGAATTCAGCTTGTATTCTAACAAATGTTCCCATTCTTTCAAGCGAGCCAAACATGAACATATTGTTCCTGAACAATTTCAAACAGGAGACGAATATGTTTTTAAATGAGCCAAACACAAACAAGCTCCCTAGCCCGCTCAAGCTCAGCCTATCTACACCCCTAAGGATAATGGTGCTCTAAACGTTGCTAGTGATTTGTGTGGAGAAAGAGAGGAGAGAGAAAAAGAGAGAGAGAGAGAGAGGATAGGGTTACCATTGCTGAGTTTTCCTGAATTCTGTCAGCACAGGATAAATATTCTCAAATGCAGTGTATGTCTCATCTCTCACCTGAGAGGTTGAATCAGAAAGGAGATTACTCTAAAGTGAAATAGGCCATAACAAGCATAATATCCAAAACAATATTCTTGCTTACCTTTGCTCCAGTTAGAACAATCTTGCCTGACACAAAAATGAGCAGTACAATTTTTGGCTGTTTCATCCGATAAATCAGACCAGGAAACAATTCTGGTTCATACTATTAAACATAAATAAATGTCAATAAATTCGAAAAAAAAAATCTAGAATTTAAGATGTAGAAGAAGTAATAACATAACAGCAGAATAGAGAAAAAAAAAGGNTGTCAATAAATTCGAAAAAAGATATCTAGATTTAAAGATGTAGAAGAAGCAATAACATAACAGCAGAATAGAAAAAAAAAAGGCTAATATTTCTCATCTCACCATGAAGTTTTTTCAAGAAAATATATAGAAGCATAAAGGGNTTAACAAAAAACACTTATGCAGGTCAGCCATGAAGCTCCTGTGACAGGAGGTTTTGGTGCTGAGATATCTTCGTCTATTGCAGAACGCTGCTTCCTTAGAGTATGTCTCCCATCTCACATGTAGCCTCATTTTGACTGCACGAAGCTATCAAATTGTTCTAAAAAACCATGAATTTAGTAGATTTTAGCAGGTTTTGAGCTTTAATCTCAAGAAATACTTTTTCACATAAAAATCAAAGTTTTGAGCTGTGAGCCTGGACATCCGGCTCAGAATGCAAGCAGTTTGGCTTTAATGGACTTAAAGCTGCACTCATAAACTGTGAAGGATTCCGAAGTTAACTCTCACTTGTTGATTGCCTCATACCAAGAAATTTTCAATGGTGGTCTCGTCTTATTTTTTTGTAGATAGAAAAACTGAAATAAAAAAAGGCATTTTAGTACATACCACCCTATCCCCTATATATTTACATATCTACCTCCCAAACTCTACTTTTTTTACATTTATATTGCCTAATCTCTTATGACACATAAAAAATACTACCATTTTAACTTGTAGAACTATTGACTGAAAATGAAATTATTAATTTACCACAGGGGGAACTTAGATAACCNCGCTGCTTCCTCAGAGTTTGTCTCCCATCTCACATATAGCCTCATTTAACTGCGCGAAGCTATCAAATTGTTCTAAAAAGCCATGAATTTAGTAGATTTTAGCAGGTTTTGAGCTTTAATCTCAAGAAATACTTTTAAAATCTTTATTTTAAACATAAAAATCAAAGTTTTGAGCTGTGAGCCTGGACATCCGGCTCAGAATGCAAGCAGTTTGGCTTTAATGGACTTAAAGCTGCACTCATAAACTGTGAAGGATTCCGAAGTTAACTCTCACTTGTTGATTGCCTCGTACCAAGAAATTTTCAATGGTCTCATCTGATTTTTTTGTAGATAGAAAAACTGAAATAAAAAAAGAGGCATTTTAGTACATACCACCCTATCCCCTATATATTTACATATCTAACACCCAAACTCTACTTTTTTTAAATTTTAATCGCCAAATCTCTTATATCACATCAAAAATACTACCATTTTAACTTGTAAAACTATTGACTGAAAATGAAATTANGCAACAAGCATGATAGGGCAATTAGCAAAATACCCTTTTAGATGGGAGTGCTGCTCCGCAGTTAAAGATAGGCATGCACTAGTTTGTATAGTAATTAACTGATTACTGATTTTTTGAGTTGTGAGCAATAGGAATTTTATTGTCATCACCTTCAGTGGATGCATTCCAGCTATGTAGGATCAGTTTTGGATTCCTTGTTTTTTATTCATTCTTTCTCATCATCATTAGTCATACAAGTTTGATTCTGGTTATAATTGAGAGTCTTTTCTCATGAATTGAAAAAAAGAAACATTTGTTTGTTTGCTTTTGTAAAACTAATTTATTTTAGAAATATTAATTTATGCACATCTTGTTCTAGTGGAAGAAGAGTACAGAGTTCTCACACAGCATTAATAATGATTTCAGTTTGAAATTTAATTTCTTTTGCGATAAATTGATGTTCTTTTTTTGTTTCCTCCTTTTCTCAAGAAGGAATATGATGGCAAGGTATGAATTAATTGGAACTCTTTGAGGCAGAAGCAGAAGCAATGGCTGATATTTTATAAATATTACATTTTTTTTTTTTGTGTTAGGTAAAAGAACAATATTTGTCTGTTGTGTATTATTCCATTTTATACTTATAATATTTGTCTGTTTACTCCTCTGTTGCAATCAGGAGAACATGAGCTCAAGGATTTCCGGGACATCCTGACACATTCTTTGTCACTGTGGCCTCCAAACTTTCCTACTGACGTCACGTAGGCCACACAACTATGGGAAAAAGTTCTACAACTGCCTACGAGCATCGCCGAGCAGCCACTTATTTCGTTGGGCAGAAGGTTTGGTGGATGCACCTGACGACGATGATCAGAAATGGAGAACATCATTTGAAGAAAGTCTGGCACGGGAGCTACACCGTGTGAATGTTAAGAACAATGTAATCATCTTGTTGATTCTCATTGTAATTGTTTTAGAGTTTTTTTTTTTTTGCTCTTATGATACTGTGACGTGAGATGAGCATCTGTACTTAGCTACTGTTTTAAATATAAGTTTTGTGTTTAAGAAGTTATTACATATAATTTGTATTTATGTACGCTTTGGTGTATTTATTTACTGTCTTAGTGTGACCTGTAGTTATTGCAAACTTTGAGTTATGTACATATTTTCTAATTACTATTTTAATTGTACATGTATTATAAATCATTAAATAAGAAGATATCCATTTTGTAGACTAAAATATAATTTTAAAACATTTCTTCAATTTGTATTTATTACAACACTTTAAAATTTTATTCTTTTATAATATTGTATGGATAAAATAATTATTACAATAATGCTACCGAATTCTTTCATTTCTTAAACCGGCCATGTATTTCATATATTAACCCATCTAATACATAAAATTATTCCATATAATAATCGGTTTCATTATACATTACATATCTAACACTTCAATTTTATTCCTTAACCATATTTAATTTCATATATTTACATATCAAACACTACATTTAACTTCATTACATTTATGTGACTCAATTCTCTCATAAGACCTCCAAAATAACATGCAAATATTCGTAGAACTTCAAAGTTTATGTGTTAGAAATGTAAATACTTAAAATATTGTTGCATATGTGTTCTTATTCCTAAACAAAAGTTGTAAGCACTTTGGGGGCTTACTGAAGCTCAAAAAAAAATGATTTTTACAATCTTATTTTAAACACTTCTACCAAACAGGGGTATTATGGTCTTTTTTTCATAAACAATTGTCCGACAGCTGGTTTCACACAGTTGTATCAAACAGACAGCCAGTTTTTCAGCAGTTGCTTCCCCGTAGCTGAAAAGTAAAACAAGAAAGAAAATGTTTAGAATATTAAGAATTATTATAATAAATAGTAAGTGTATGATATGTAATTTCAGTAGGCGTGATATTAATAATTGTTATAAATTTAACAAAAAAGGATTTTGAAGAGGTGAAGGAGAATTTAATTGTTAGAATTAAGTTTAGAAATTGCTTACAAGTATTATGTGGAATATAATATGGGCTTTGATACACCACCAACAAAAATTCATCATCCAACACGAATCTCGAGGCATGATACAAATCTCGAGATGATATTTTAAGCAAGAAACATTCAAATCTTGATAAAAAGTCATCAAGTGCTTCGATTTCAACAAACTTATAGTCAAACTGACCGTTTTGATGAGATGGACCTAATGATATGAAAACTAGTCTAATCCATGCAAAATTATAGTCAAACTGACCGATTCAAATCTTTCATAATTTTTTATTAGAAATTTCCATTTTTAACGTCTTCCTGTAATCATGCTTTTGATGATCGCTGTTTCAGATCTCCATTTGTTGGTTGGTACCCTGTATTAGATTGGTTCAATGCTCAACACATTTTTCCTTTATTTTGTTATAATCAGCTAGTACAATTCAACATGCCTAGTTAATTCTAGTACCTACAACAACTTGAACTAAAATTAAAAAAGATATATTTATATTTAAAGAAAAGTATTTATCATTGTCGTATAATCATTTGGGTTTTAATAAATTTAATAAATTAAAGCAAGTATTAAAAAATAAGTTCGAGATTGTTATTTTGACTCTCAATTATTGAACTAAGGTAAAATGACACTTTTATAATATGGTACCGCTCACCTATCACTCAGCTACTGCTCACCTACCTCCACCTACCACTCTTTTGCTTTTATAAGAAGAGAAGGTGTGAGGCTTAGGAGTGGAATGGAAGAGATCTTAAGCTACCACAAAGGAGAGAATAGCTAGAGAGCTAAAGAGGAGGAGACCATCTCGAGGCATTGTATTAAAGAGTCGCTTGAGAGAGAGGTCATAGAAGGAAGATGAGGGTTCATCTCTATGTATAAGCTATGTATTTTCCATTTCTTTTGCCTTAGTGAATTATTTGATTGATTTCCTCCCGTGGCGTAGATCCAATTGGATCGAACCACGTAAACGATCTGTGTTTGCTTGTATTCTTTGCGTTTCATTTCTATGTCAGGAAGTACATATCTCACAACAGATGTTATTGTGATTTAAAACGATTGAAGAAATAAAAAGCAAAATATTCTAAGTTTAGATATAACTTCCATGTGGTGGTTTAAGGAAAAGTATTTTATTGCACCTATTTGAAAATTGATATGACTTCTCTTTGGTGGATTAAATCATGCAAATTTTGTGTCATAGGTTATTGTTTTAGACAAACCATGCAAATTTTGTGTCATCATAATGTCCATAATCTCTTTTTTATTATTTTGTTTGTTCATCATATTCACTCCACATTTAAGCTTGCTTGGGTGAGAAGTAGTACTAGGATGGGCGACTTCCTGGAAGTTCTCGTGTTGCACCCCTCTTTTTTGTATGATTAGGAAAATAGTTGTTTTAGATTCAACTTATGTTAAGAAAGACAGAAGTAGACCAAAAAACACTTGGGCATATTGTATATAATATGATCTTAATTTATGTTTTAGATTCAACTTATGTTCGGCTCGTTTATAATTCGAGCTCAAAAAATGTGTTTGTGTTCGACTCATTTGTTTAGAGAGCCGAACACAAGTTGTTCACGAACAAAGAGTCATTTTGACAACCTTAGTCACGTAGCCATAAGATGTTAAGGATTGGGGCAAGATTTTAAAACATCGTTTGAATCTAGTTTAATAATCNGATAAATAAGTAAATAAAAGTGTTGAAAATAAACTGCAGCAAAATCAACAAATTATACTATGAAAATCAATAAAATTTGTTAAACTCATCACTTAATTAAAAGTTGTTGAGACGCCAACATATTAACTTTAAACTTCACAAATATCTTTAAAACTCCCTCAAAAATGATGATTTCATTTTCAACCTCACAATAAAAAAGCGGAATTAGAAATTTCTAAAACATATTTTCTATATGCAAGCAACCAAATGAGGCATAAGTGGTGATGTAATAATTACCTTGAATTTAGCAGGGAAGCCAAGCTTCTGGATAATACGAGCATACTGTATAATACAAGAGATTCAAATTAGATAAACAATTGTCAAAAAGAAAATTAATTTCGAAAAAAAGCCAGCCAATAAAACTATCAACATAAAAAAACCTAAAAGGCCAAATAGAACGAAGCGCCGTGAATAACGGGAATTGAAATAGCCTTTGTACCTTCCGAGCAGCAAGCTTCGATTGTATTTCACTCTTTGCTCCAGTGCACACCTGATACATAACAGTTCAGAAAAAAGATTGCCAACAAAAACAAACTATAAAAGCTGAAAAGAAAGTTTTAAGGAGAAATTATTTTGGATTCCAATTGCATAGAGATCATAAATGATGACGTTTTAGCTTCTCTGTTGAATGAAAAAAGGCAACATACAATCACTTAAGTAAGCTTCTAGTATTTTAGGCAGTAAAATGACAGCTATGAAAAGGGAAATTTACACGCATACCACACAATTCTTTTCTATTTACACATCGAACAGCTAAACATTCATATTTACATTTATAACACTTTAATGTCATAAACCTATGCAAGAAAATGTGCAGTTCATTTTTAAAATGTTAATAATAGTAGTGCTTTTGATGTGATGCAAAAGATTTAAGCAGTCCTGTAAGTAAATATGAAAGTTAAGGTGTTAGATACATAAATTCATAAGAACTATGTGTTATGTATGTCAACAGCCCTTATCCAAATGAGTTTAATGGATATATAAATGTACCAATATAGCATACACTTACAAGGAAATTTGATGGTAAAGAAAGGAAAAAGTTATCAAGAAAAAAATAGTGGTTTTAAAATATGAGAAATAAAATAGTCTTTAAAGTAGTGCATAAATATATAACTTATGACGATTTATGCAATAAGCTTAACAATTAAAGTAAAAAGAATAAAAAGGATAGAGAAAAAACATGCTAAAAGCTAAAACTAGATATAAAAGATCTATAAATTTTTATCAAGGTAAATGTATTAAAAATCATAATATATAAAATTAATAATAAAGTCATCAAAAAAATATGAAAAAGTTGCTTTAAGAAATAAATAAGAGTATAAAAAAAAATTATTTTTAGAAGAACAAAACAACTAATATAATAGAAGTTACAATAGATTGATAAAAAAATATGAAGTGAAGTTGGCTTTTAAAAGATGCATAAAGATAAGACTTTTGGTCCAAATGAAAAACCTATCAAGATTTAGACAATTATAGAAAATTTAACTGTGAATTAATTAATAAATATTTCAATAAAATTCCAAAAATTGTAAGGTTGTTAAATAACTAAAAAAACTTGGCACTAATATTTAAGAACAAAAATGATATTCAAGGTTGTGATAGTTATAGAGAAAGCAAATATTCAAATCATACAATAAAAGCATGAGAAAATGCAATGGTACAAAGACTTAAATAAATTACAGCAATTTTGGGGAACTAATTTGACTTGTGCAGAGAAGATATACTGTGAGAGTAATTTTTCTACTAAGATAATTAATGAATGCATTACCTTCATATGATTTTTACAAGATATAAGATCAAGTAACAATAAGATTAATTTGGCATGCTTCAAGGTAAGAAAATTGTGTAAAAAAATGTTTTGGATTTATTAAAGAGATTAAGAAACACTTGTTAGTATTTAAGTAGCTATAAAATAACCCAAATATTTCCAATTACCAAAAGTTTACATGAATGATCAAAACTTAGCTCATTTCCTTTATATTAGTTATAAGATGCATGCAAAAGATAATTTAAAATAAAGCACCTAGGCGTATTCTTTGGTAGAGTTGTAATTTATGAAACATCACTTGAAGTAAATTAAAAGCTATAAAAATAAAGGAATGTTTAGAAGAATGATATCTTAGATTAGTAGAACAATAAATGAGCATATGATACGTAATTTTAATAGTTATAATATTAATAATTATCATTGAATATTATTAAAACTTAAGATGATACCTAAATGTGATTACGTTTAGCACACGAAATTTATAACATAGAGAGATATACAAGAATAGAACTTCCAAAATGAAAACTGAATATTTAATATCGAGAAGTGTATTGAAAGTTCTAAAGATAAAAGAACATCACAAAAACTTGAGGTAAATTTTATAAAATCATATTTAATTTTGCAATTTTATATACAATTGAATTTTGAGCTATAAAAAGAATTAATTATATCTAAATTAAGTGTGACAAAAATGAGAATATTAAAGGGACGTGTAATAAAACAAGAAATGATAACTTAAGTAATAATTACATTAGATTAGTAATAAAATTCTATAATTTAGACAGGAAAAAAGGGTAAAATTGAGTCAGGTAAACAAAGTGATAAAAATAGTGGTAGAATATTAGAAAGTAATAGAAATAAGCAAATCAAACAGTAATTTAAGGGTATCAAATAGTTGGTAAGACCCTTAATCGTTGTTGCCAAGATCTTGTGTTACATCATTGCTTACATAATAATAATCTTCTATTTTGAGAACTTTTGGGTGGGCCAAAAAAAAAAAAAATAAAAACAAATCTGAAAACATTTGACATAAATTAATAAAAATTGACTATTCATAATAAAATTTCCTTGCCCACACAACAATAACCATTCCATGACCAGACTTTCGGATTGGGACAAAATATAAATAAATAAAAACAAATATGACAACGCGTGGCATAAATGAATGAGAATTGAGAATTTATAACGCCAAGCACAAGTAGGTAGGGTAAGCCTAATTACGCCAAAGAATGATAAAATTCTAGCACTAGATTGCATTAAATTGCATCACATTCTATAAAAAATGAGCTACTTGATTGATTATATCATGGTTTGTGCAATTCTATTCGTGTTGTGCTCAAGATATGTTTTTGAATAAAATTATCAAACCCAAATAAAAAATGAGCTACTAAAGAGCGCATTTGCAAAAAAGTGAATTTATATCACATAAATAACCAGAACTAAATTTGGAAAATGAAGCAGAAAATAAACAGAGCAATACAGAAGCCTATATATGGGGACTTGTCATCATTTACCGTGCACAGTGAAATTAATAAAATATTACAAATCAGGGAAAAAGATATGATGGTTCATCTAGAAAGCTCACCATTTTGCCAGACGCAAAAATCAATGCTGTGGTTTTTGGTTCTCTTATTCTCATTATAACTGCAGCAAAACGCTACAACAGAGGAAAAAAAATTATAAATAATCCACTGGTAAATAATTATGCCTATGTTCCAATTGAATAAACACAAGTATCCAAAATGATATTCAACCTTTTCATTCCCAAAACAAAAAAAAATGGTTTTTACCGGCTTGAAATAACACTACAAAGTTACTGAGACCAATTGGCATTTACTTTGCTGAGTTCCATGAAAGGAATAATCTAGAAATAGTTTTTGTAAACTAAATGCAGAAGAGTTAGCTAAAATTAAACACCAAACTCCAATCTACAAACATTCATTTGATAATGCACCTACTTGAACTTCAGTTATCTCACATTTCTCCATTATATCCTAAGGTATGATTTATTCACCAATTTGACCTCTACTCAAGTTAGCACAAAAAATTATAAATTCCATGCTTCTACCAGAAGACACGTTTATATGAGTGAAAACAATATGCAAGACACTGTACCTTTAAGGAGTAAAATGCATAGAAATGAAGCTCACTCTAAATTATCCATTACAAAACTCAGTCAGACTAAAAAAAGGAAAAGAATGTAATTATAACCTAATTAAAAAATTCTCATACCTTGGGATTGTACTCAGCATTTCGGGCTTGCAAGGCAATTGTTTTAAGATCCAACTTGCAATCTAAATTCACAGTCGAAACAATATTCCTGCAATTTAACCAACAGGGCAAGAGATATCACTTTCAGTACAGCATAACTGAGCAATGCCTGCAGAACTTTACATACTATAATGGATCTCAGTTCACCCAAAAACATGAGCAACTCTATAATTTTCAGATCAGTGTAAACGAACGATGCCTACAGAACTTTCCATACAACATTAGAATTCTGAAATACATGTAATAAGATGACAAAAATGAGTTTTTTTTCTGCCTAAATTAGCTCGATATGTTGTTATTTCCTTCAAATTACATTTCTTTGATTTGCACATATAAAAGTTATTTTTTAATCTGTAGAATTTTTGCATCTAGGATAGCATTGATTAAGCAGAGTCAAGGTGCTATGTCGAATAAACAGGACAGATTGCATTATATTAAAAATACAACAATGAAAAATAGCAACATGAAGGACGGCTTATAAGACTAACAAACAGGAAGCATGGCCATGCAATATACAGACTTGACCAAAATTAACATGAAATCAAATATTTCATATGCAATTATAACTAGCAGCGGACCACGAATAAATGTTTGCAATATACCCTATTATTAGAATATAAGCTCCCGATTCATTGACAAACTTCAGATTAAAAAAATAATAAATAAATAAAACATTTAAGGTTTATTTTAAGAAAAAAAGAAGATTTTTACTAAATTTGGCCTTTCAAACCATCTCAAAATTTAAAAAATGACAATTAAGATACAAATCATAATCGCCATTGCTCTTTCTAGCTAATATTACAACATCTAAATGAGATCATAATCAGGATGATCGTTCTAGCTAATATTATAATATTAAAATAAAATAAAATAAAAATTAAACTAAACCGAAAATATTGCATCGATATAGGATTGTTTATCGACATAGCACTGTTTCCTATGATGGATGGCGTTGACACTTCCACTTATTAGAGCTTGTTATGAAATCGAAATCAAGTTCAAGCGTTTCTATGTCAGCTTATTTCTCAGATCCGACACCAAATACAAAAGAAGGGCGGTCGAAACTTACTGCAGCGTGGGCACAATACCAGACGGATGCTTGGTCAGATCAACCGGCTGGCTCCCCTCCAAGCCCTGATCCGCCATATTCCTCACTTAAAAATCCTCTTTGTACAAATATACGAACTAACAAAACAAAGCTTGGTAAAGCCTGATACGCGCTCAGATTCTCTATCACTGGAACAACTTCTGTCCTTAATCCTAATCTGATCGGCGTTCTTCCAAGACAACTACGCACTAGACCTTACACTATGAGCTAAAAATAGCGCTATTTGAGCCGAAAACAAGGTTTTTCAGTGGAAAAAAAAGGCAGGTGTTACTGAGATGACCGAGAAAGAGAAAAGAGGTGGCGGAAAGGATTATTTCCTTGGGGTTCTCAGCTGGTTGGATAGATCGGAGGTGATCGATAGTCAAGATCTCACTGAGATACCACAGAAGAAGCAGATCCGTGATTTCAATGGTTCGAGGCACGAAGTGATGATCGGGAGCAAGAAAACGTTGGATCTAAGCGGGAAGAGGAGTAGCGAGTTGAATTTATAGGGTGAGGATTTAAAAACGGCGTCTTTTATAGGAAGAGGATGGGATCTGGAGGCGGAGATAGGGGGGTTTTGTTCTAGGGTTCGTTTTGATCTGAAGTGAGAGGAACGCGAGATAAAAGCGAGAAGAGAGAGAAAGGGGGGAGCGACCTTAAGGGAGCGACAGGGAGGTTTTGTCACGCCTTGTCTACGTTTTATAAGGAGCTACTGGTTGCTGTGGGTGTCAATAAAAGCTGACCGACAGATGCCGGTTCAGGGAGAGATTTTCTTAGGGTCATTTATAGATTAAATTTTATCAGTAACTTTTTGAGAAACAAAAAATTCTGTAAATTTTTTCTTCTATTTCAAACAAAATTTTAAATTCAGTAAATTTTGCAAGATAGGATTAAAAATTATTTAATATATTTACCCCACTTTTAATCATTTTCTCGCTGCTTCTCATTCATCTAAGTGTCTGTTTGGGGTAGTTTGTGCGTTTCAGGATAAGCTGTCTATCCTAAAAAGCGGTCTGCGGGCCGGCCGCAGGGGTCGATCTGCGGATTACATTTAGTGTAAAAACTCAAACTCAGTTATCAGATAAGCTGACGAAACGCGAGAATCAAACGTTACGGCGTTTTGAAAACGCTGTCCGCACTTATAAGCTACCCCCAAACAGATTCTAAATTAGAAATATTAAAAATTATTTAATGAAATTTTTATTATAATTTAACCAAATTTAACAATTTCGAACCAGACCTTTTTTTGGGAATTTAATGCTTTCAAGATTTATTAAATCTAAATATAAAAAAATTTACCACTTCACTTGAACTAAAGTTTCCTTGCAGCCAAAGAACCCTGCAATTGATAAAAATCTGAAACTATAATCATGATATTGTGAGTTTTAAGTTTTAACTACCTCAAATTCATGATTTATGTACATCAAAGATGTTCTATCACTGATCTTAAAGAGATTTCATGATCGGACCACGAGATGGAAAAGAAGACAATTGGGTGATTGATGAATGGGTCCTTCAACTAAAAACGAGACAAAAGAACATCTGAGTCGAGCACTATAAAAAAGCTCCCATGGGAAGGTTCAATTCCACAGCATCTCCAAAACATCCTATGGACGCTCCATAGGCTCATCATCGGGGATCAATGATTGACAGTTAGGATTGATCAAGCAACTGATCAATAACAACCAAACAAATTAGTAGATCGAGCTAATTCCGTCAAACAGAAGCTTGTTGAGCTCAGTTTGTAGAGCCAGAAAGCAGAAATAAAGCTCATGCATGTAAAATACTAGAAATACCCTATTATAGACAACTTCCAAGCAGCGCGAAAATATAATATTACTGTTATACCCTCTCAACTGTAAATAGGAAATTTTTTTATGAATAAAACATGATTGAATATTGTTTACTCATCCCCCTCTCTCCATTTATCTCTCTCTTAATTACACACTATTCTTTGGATATGATTCACGGATAAATTTGAAATCAATATCTAAAAAGGTGCGGTGAGCTTGAATCATGTCACACGTAAGAAGAGAAGTGACACAAGAAAAAAAGTCTATTAACAGAGACACCAACAAACATAGAATATGTCAGCGATTTCGTGGCTAAGCAAATCCAGAAGTTGAATGACGGGATGTTGGAGGTCATTCAAGGAGCGATGACCCAAGAAAGAGGATGCTGCCCTGAGATGAAGGGTCGGCACCCAACGACAGAAGAGTCCTTCTAATCTTAGAGAAGGAATGTGACTCCTAATACTTTATTAGTGATAGATCAACATCAATTTAGGGCATATTGAACACCCTGTGAGTCTATGAACGTGTTATCGCGACTAGTCTTTGAAGCCGAGCCTCCACAATGATTCAAGTTCCCAGTACTAAAGTTCTACAAGGGCAGACTGATTCAATCTACCATGTATTATTGTTTGATTCGATTGTGTGCTTGATGAGAATGATCGATGCACTAAAATATAATCTTTTCCTTATCACGCTAAAGGAGTCAACTCTTGAATGGTTCAATAGATTACCATTGAAAGTAAGCACGTTGTTAGCTCATTTCAAGTGAATGTTCAAGACATAAAAAATGTTGGTGCACAGAAGCCTAAAAAAACTTACAGGCTCTTCTGCAGTTTCGTCGGGGACAAAGTAAGAATCTATGCTCATTAATCACCCGCTTCTAGAAGAAGATGTTGAGAGTGCAGGATTTGGAGCCCGTGGTCTTCTACGTCTTCCTAGTTGAAAGGAGGAACCTTATGACGTGTTTAGCCTACAACGACCGAAGATGCTAGTTGAGTTTTTGGAGTTTTTCAACAACACATATTAACTAGAGAGTATAACTTCAACACAACCTTCTCCAAAGTAGAATACTACACTCGTCTCTCCCAAAAAAGGATTGCCCAAGGCGAAGAGTGGAAACTAAGACACAATTTCATCCTTTAACCTATTCTCATTACGAAGACGTTCGATCACCCTAAGATCATAGGGCGACCAATAAAACGCACCACCGAAGGAGTTAGACCTTGTCTCCCAACCAATATCTAATTTGGTATGATGGGCGACCATTTCCCAACCACAAAACACCCAAACCAGCTCCAGTGAGAGTTTCAATGGGCGCGAGATAGTATAAGTCATAAAAAATAAAGAATATTTTAACAGATCGGCTCCGATAAAGATCAAAACTTACTTCCGAGATCTCAAGAAAAGTTGTGTATATCATCATGACCACAATCACAACATGGAGGATATTTGACACCCTTAAAACTTAATATAAGAATTAATCAATTTGTGGAAATCAATGTTCTTTGAGACACCAGAGCAATGACCTAATGACAAGGAATTCTCCAGTCTAAAAAATATATAACGAGCCTGTATGAGTCCATAAAACCTATCGCATAGTTCCTACCATAAAATCTATTTCACTCACATATTCAGCCAAGCCATCTTGAAGTGGCTTCGTTTTAGAAAGCTATGCACAGACACCATCACACATAAATGTGGCTCACATTCTCTCATAATATTCACCCTCCTCCGACCACCAATACTTTCTCTGATCACCCCATCATAAAAATTGAATTTTTAGTTCACGCTCGCGAGCCTGTTGCTACACTTACGAACCAAGCTTGATCTCGTCTTTAGAGTTCGACTCGAGTTCAAGACCGAGCTCACAATTTGGCAGAAGAGTCGATCTCGATAAGGGCATGACTCGAGCTCGACTCGATTCGTTCACACCCTAGCAGCCAAAATAGAACAACCAACCGACAAATCCAAGCGAATCGAGCCTAGTCACCTCAACCTGAAGGCCACAAAAAGTCAACTGAAAACCCCAATTCAGCACAATAAGATGAGCAAATCTTGACAAGACAAGACAAATTGATTTCAATCGACCGAGTCATTGGGCAACCGAACCTTAGGCTTACACATGTAAAATACCTAAAATGTCATGCCATGCCATTAGGGTTTAGGGTCTAGGACATAATTTTATTATTTGTATTGAAGCAGTAATGGTAAAAAATTAAGAAATATGAGCAATTATATACATACCATAAAATTCTTTTATATTTATATATCTAACACGTAAACTTTCATATTAACATATGTAGCACTCAAATATTTGACATCACATAAACATCACCACTATCATTAACATTTGAAAGTGAAATGCGCATTTTCATGTATAGGGTTTTAGTACCAAGATGTTATAAATATAAAAATCAAATTTTTGGTGTTAGATATGTAAAATCCATAAAATTTGTGTGGCATGTATGTAATTTTTTTCTGGAATGCATTAGGTGGCATGTGAGCTGGTTTTAGTGTAGGCAGAAAATCGAATTTTGACACATCAAGGGTAGCAATCAAATTAGTTGTTAGCTCTTTTAGTTTGAAAATGAAGCTGCGATGCCATTGCCAGCAACTACTTTCAAGTTTAGGGGCTCCTTTGAAGGAGCTTCTTTGCTCAGCGAGGTTTCATTAAAAGTCACGTCGTGAAACCGACATTGACATATGCTATCCAAAACGGTAAAAAATTATCGTCCGGTCGAAACTACTTCAGGAGACTATTTTATCAAACGGAAGAAAATTCATGCACGAACATTCACTGCAACGGAACGTAGCTTCACTACATTCTTAAATATAGCCTTACTCCTAAACTATCTTTTATATTTTCATAAGACTTTTTGTCCGTACCATATCGTTCATATTTTGAGGTTACATTCACAAACATGTATGAGTGATCATAAAATATATATTTTTATTTCTTGGGGCATTAACAAGACAACCATCGCACATCTATGTATTTACAATTTTACATATCTAACATCTAAGATCTACTTTTTTACATTTATATCACCAAAATCTTTCATACCACATCAAAAATACCGCTAGTTTAATTTTTAAACAAGGTGAAATACACAATGTTGTGTAGAGTTGAGGTCGCATGTGTGCAAAAATTGAAATATAGGTGTTAAATGTGTAAAAACGCAAGAATATAGTAGTATGAATGGAAATCTTCATTCTTTCCTTATAAAGCAATAACAAAATAAGGGCATTTACAACCATACCGAACACCAAAATCTTATTTCTTACATTATACCGCCCAAATCATTCATGTCGCATCAAAAATACCCCCATTTTAACTTTCAAAGTTTATTTTTTGAAGGGGATAAAACAATTTTATTTAACTTATATTTTATGTACATTATAGAGATATGTAAATTATGGCTATAATTATCACACGCTTGTTAGCAAATTATAGTTTTACGACTAACTATTTTTAATAAGAATTGGTCAAAGGCTATGATACGAGCCTGCAACCAACCTCATCTGCCCAAGCACTCCACTTAACCTCACATAGACGGATTCGAACTTCCGACCCAAAAGGACTTAAAGTTGACTGCAGATGACAATCAAAAAATGGGGAAACACATCACATACATAAATTCACGAATAATTACAAAGCAATGCCCTATCGAAAAATACAACACAATGTGTTTTTGAGAGAATATCCCTAATATTTTTTTATTAGTTTCAAAATTATTTAATTTTATTTGGCAAAAATATATTATAATTTTAATTAGTACCAATGTGCATGAAAGTGAGATTTACATACATTGCACTCAAAACTCTCATATTTACATACCTTACACTAAGGCACTAAATTTACTTGCAAAACATTAAAAAAGTCCACCACACTTTAACTTTGTAGAACATATCACTCCAAGTTTATTTTTCTTTTCATGAAGATTGATTTGCATCAAAATGATGGCAAGAAGGAACTTCACATATGCGCTTAAAATCAGCACACAAAAATAAGAAATTGAAGCAGCTTCGTTGCAGGCAATATTGCTGTAAGATCCGAAAAATTTTCTATGAATCTCTGTCACTGCTGCATCTTCCTATGTTCTTCCCTGCTGCCTTCCTGATTCGATCGACCGCACCGCCTCCACGTCTAATTAATTGAGACCAGAAGGTGAAGAGATAACCTTGCCTCACCCTTTTGCAGCCACCAATCCCAAGAGCTCTCCCCCTCCCCTCTTATGCAAGAGAATAAATATACATTTCCAACAGGAGCGTTCATTCTTATTATTTATTGAATGATTGTCGAATATTATTTGTTGACCAAAATAAAGTAATTATCATGATTTTAATCATGCCAATTTTCCTGCATATTTCATTAAATCTTGCTTTTCTTTCCTTAACTTTACATTTGTGAAACTACATCTAAATTTATGTCATCACAATCATGCACAAAATAACATATTTCTTATATATATTGTATATGTGAAAATTTCATATGAATGCATGTAATAAGATGCAGATTGATATCATTTTTTAGCTATTAGTTAGCCGATGGCGTTGGACACATTCAGATGTTATTGTGTTGGTATTTACATTCATAATTTCAGAATATTAGTTGAAGCGAACTATTTATATATATACATACAATTAAAAAAAAAACACAACTGTTAAGTTATGCACAAATAAAATTTGAATTAAAATAATTACATTTTTGCTTATTATGATCGAACATATTACAAGAAAAATGATCCAACATATTACACTACACTGACCGTATGAATTTACATACTCACATAATAATTATCACTTTTATTATACATGATTTAATGGACTTATTTAACAAACTCGCTAACTAATATTTCAATTATTGATATATTTTTGCATAACAAATTCTATTCAGTCATTTATAAGAGCACACTTATCAAATCCATTTCTTTATATTTTCAGCATAACATCTTTTTTCCATTGCATACTATTTTGTGTCGTATTTTCATTTAAACAGAATCTTAAACAATAGATCAAAATTAGAGCCTCAGAGATATATGGTGGTTAAGTTAATCAAATCAAATGAACTTCACCATAAAGATTAGCAAATATTATTATCATATCAATAGCTAACACAATGTAACATAATCCCAAACAAAAAAAAAAAGTGTCAGAAGTAGCTGGTTAACATATCATTTCATAGAAATCAGTGGGAATCCCGCCCAATTTGTTCATCATCCCGCATCATGCCAAATGTATGAGTAAATCATCCTAATGCCTAATAAACAAAAAATAAAATATGCATATTTGCATACCACACAATTCTTATGCATTTGCATATCTAGCACCTAAAACTTCACACACAGTCATATCGCTCGAATCTTTAGCATCACATGAAAAATACTACCATCACTATCTTTGCATAAGTGAAATAAGCCTTTTTCATGCATAGTTTCATGATAACGATAAGTGTGTAAATATCGAACTTTTGGTACCTACATAAGAATTGTATGGTATGTATCAAAATTTCCCAGAAAAATAAATTAGCTTCTATATAAGTTGCACCTGCCCTGTCGTTGAAAAATTTAACCAGGAATACAGAATAATCAGAGCTGAAAGCAGAAAAATCCCATCAGCACACATACATAAAAAAGGCACGCAATTGCAATATCAGGCCAATTCACTAAGGAAAAAAAAGTAGACTGACCAAAAAAGGGTTGATAAATTTTGGAAGAATAACGATATGGGAGAAAAAACAATAGATAAGATTGATTTAGAAAGGTATAAAACTGACCTGCAAACATAATTTAGGTTCTTAGAACAGATGCTTTAGAAAAAAGCAGCCACAAGGAAAAGGAAAAAAATCCTAGAAACTGATTGGCTCGTGCTCTACTTAAAGACTTGTAGGCATGGCAACATAAGTTGTTCCAAAAAAAGTAGGATAGCCCAACAACTAGTTGCCTATTAATGCCTTTGCTAATTTTTCCTCCTATTCTTGTTCAATCTATAATTTTTAACCAAAAAAATGGAAGCAAACTTCATGCCCAAAGCCATTACAAAAATTAAATTAATTAACTTCTCACATTGCAGCTATTTTGCTTTAAAACTAAAGGATTGTGACTAAGCAATTACATTATTTATTTAATACATCAGCATGAGTATGTACCATAATCAAATGATAATCAACCAAACATCAAATGGTGATCAAACAATAACCTAACTTTAACCAAGCAAAATAACCGATGATTGAAAATGAACAATTATGGAAACATCTTGAAGCCACCATTGAGAATTCTTTGTTCCTTGAATGAAACTTTTTGAACCAACATCAACCCATCAAAGATGTGCCATTGCATGTGCTAATTAACTAAGAATCATCTTCTAACAATGAAAATGGAAATACAAACTTATTTACAAATAGCAGTTCAAATATGATTTGAGCATGATTCAAAATTTTTAAAAATTCTAAACAGCTTCGGACATTCATCTTATTCAAACTTTGACTATTTTTTAAGTTAATGATAATCACAAAAAACTAAATTAAGTGTTTCAAGATCAAAAGCGAATAAAATATTGATCCAGATAAAACCATTATGACTATTTTAGCAGGACATAAAACGGAGGCATAAAAATAAAGCCAAACTTACCCAATATTTTTACACATAATCATAGCTTAAGTAAATCTCATCCTACAAAATATTCATCAATATAATAACAAGCACATATTATCAAATCTTATGCATCCTAAAATTTATGGAAGCAGCATTCTCACAAACATATATTTTCTTTAACATGTTCTCTCATAATATTCACTCTCTTTTCAAACCATACATATACATTAATTTATTTGTATATGCACAAAAATATTTTTTTAAGCTATACACAAGTATTATACTTGTTTCTAAGCACACCAAACAATAATTGAAATGATTAAATTTCTTTAAGGTTGATAATATTAACATGGAGTTTCATAAGCACAACTCCATGGTTCTCAAAATTTAAAATTATGATACCAATAGAAATTTATTTTTTTCATGTGAAAAAATAAAGTTATCACTTCAACTTTTTTACTATACATATATTGATATGGAGCATCAAACCAAATTACAAATCAATAATTACTAAATCTTCAATTATTTTTGAAACTTATTATATTACACTTCA
The DNA here is from genome assembly GCA_002079205.1 of Phalaenopsis hybrid cultivar. Taxonomy (NCBI): domain Eukaryota; kingdom Viridiplantae; phylum Streptophyta; class Magnoliopsida; order Asparagales; family Orchidaceae; genus Phalaenopsis; species Phalaenopsis hybrid cultivar. The sequence continues at coordinate 14,745 of JXCR01009762.1, read as the reverse complement.
TATTTAGATTCCCCCTAAAAACCTCATTCATCCTCCCAAGCACAAGGATTATTTTCTTATGAATTTATAATAGGACAAACTAANTTGGACGAATGGCAATAGGTACTTCCAGATCACTTTGGCCAGACTTAGTAACCCAGGCAACCTGAAAAAAAATAATAATAAAGGTAGTGTATCTATCCCAAATTAAATCTAAACTCGGATAGAATTACAGAACCTCAAAAGTAAANCAATCAAATCTCAAATGAATGTTAATTTTTGTTATCACAAATCATTGATGATAGAAACCTACAGAACTAATCATTACAGATGCTAAAAGTGCATCGTTCATAAAAAATATGGGAAACTCAACCTAAATGTCAAACCAGATCTTTATATAGAACAAAAATCCAGAGATATTTGCATATAGAAGATGTAGCTCTAGAAAAACAAAAACCAATGNTAACTTTTAAAATCTTCTAATTATAGTAAATATTAATTGTTAGTTTACTGCGCTAATTAATTATTAAGTAGAATTTCAAAATTATAATTAATCAAAAACTAATAGTTTGCTATTCATTAGTTAGCAAAAAGATAATTGTATATCAAAAATGTGCCCGCGCATATCTCGAAGATATCTCACGGCCAGCAAAAGAGGTAATGTGCCATTGTGAGACCCACCGAGGATGACCCGGGATGGCAAGCGTATCCGGCCAGCTCCTGTGTACTGAGAGGATGACACTTTCTGGGCGGAATAAGAGCGGATTATCTCCCAAAGAATTTAGCTGATAGGACGCACACGGGCGAGCTCAGCGCCCTCTACCCTGGCCAGGCCAGCTGAGCAGGACATACCGTCCGATACCAGAGCAGTTGGAATTGGTCCTCAGCAAGTGGTTGTCCGATCTAACGGTAGTCCGGCATAACGGGCGCCCAGCCTCATGCCCCCCCCCCCGGTCCAATGGTCGCTTGGCTGTCCGGTCACTTTCAACCAGACATCCATTGACGTGAGCCCCACCATCCATAAATCTGACCCAGGCGGAGATGTCAGGGATAACGATTGAGTTCACATGTCAGTGGCTGAACGTGAGCCCCACCATCCGACCGGCCAAAAAAAAGAAGAGGAACTCGGCAACTGTGATGGTCAGGCCATCAAAAAAGAGTTGTTAGAGCTGAGGAAACGGGTTACATATGGGAAGTGCAATACCCCATTTGGGTTTCGAACGTCATCATGGTCCAAAAAGCAAACTAGAAATGATGGATGTACATCGACTTCACGAACATAAATGTCGTATGCCCGAAGGAATGCTACCGACGGTCGAGGATCAACATCTTCGTGGACGCAACCGTGGATCGTTCCGTGATGAGCTTCCAACACGCTTCCTCCAGCTATCACCAGATCAAGATGCACCCGACAGACGCTAAAAAAATGTCTTTATCACCGCCACAGGAGTTTTTTGNAATTTAAAGAGTACCAAATAATCAGGAAAAATCCTAAGTGATTGAATGTTAAAAATTATTTGGAATGACAGATGTTAAATCCAATAAATCCTGTAAAACTATATAGCAATATCTTTTGGGACTTAAGTCTGTTATTTTATTATGATTTTAATATCAAATATTGATGATGTAATTATTCAGACATTTTTTTAACTTTTAAAATCTTCTAATTATAGTAAATATTAATTGTTAGTTTACTGCGCTAATTAATTATTAAGTAGAATTTCAAAATTATAATTAATCAAAAACTAATAGTTTGCTATTCATTAGTTAGCAAAAAGATAATTGTATATCAAAAATGTGCCCGCGCATATCTCGAAGATATCTCACGGCCAGCAAAAGAGGTAACGTGCCATCGTAAGACCCACCAAGGATGATCCGAGACGGCAAGCGTATCCGGCCAGCTCCTGTGTACTGAGAGGATGACACTTTCTGCGCGGAATAAGAGCGGATTATCTCCCAAAGAATCTAGCTGATAAGACGCACACGGGCGAGCTCAGCGCCCTCTACCCTAGCCAGGCCAGGTGAGCAGGACATAACGTCTGATTCCAGAGCAGTTGGAATTGGTCCTCAGCAAGTGGTTGTCCGATCTAACGGCAGTCCGGCATAACGGTCTCCCAGCCTCATGCCCCCCCCCCCCAGTCCAATGGTCGCTTGGTTGTCCGGTCACTTTCAATCGGACATCCATGGACGTGAGCCCCACCATCCATAAATTTGACCCAGCGGAGATGTCAGGGATAACGATTGAGGTCACATGTCAGTGGCTGAACGTGAGCCCCACCATCCGGCCGACCAAAAAGAAGAAGAGGAACTCGGCAACTGTGATGGTCAGGCCATCAGAAAAGAGTTGTTAGACCTGAAGGAAACGGGTTACATATGGGAAGTGCAGTACCCCATTTGGGTTTCGAACTTCATCATGGTCCCAAAAGCAAACTAGAAATGATAGATGTACATCGACTTCATGAACATAAATGTCGTATGCCCGAAGGAATGCTGCCGACGGTCGAGGATCAACATCTTCGTGGACGCAACCGTGGATCGTTCCGTGATGAGCTTCCAACACGCTTCTTCCAGCTATCACCAGATCAAGATGCACCCGACAGACGCTAAAAAAATGTCTTTATCACCGCCACAGGAGTTTTTTGCTATAATATAATGTCCTTTGTGATTAAAAAATCTGGGGCAACATACTAGCATTTAAAAGATGTAATATTTGTCAATCAAAAAGGAAAAATATTAAATTCTACGTCAAAGATGTCCTTGTAAAAAGTCGGGCTTTAGAACAACACATTAAAGATCTAAAAGTAACTTTACAGACTCTAAAAAAAATGAAATTGACCCCAACCGACAAATTCTTCTACTTGTTGATGGATGTACATTTGGGACCTCAACCGACGAAATTCTTGGGTTACCTTTTGACCCCCGAAGACATAAAAGCAAACCAGAAAAAATTTCACTCCAAAAAACGCCCGGGTTGTTCAGAAGCTAACCGATAAGATAGCGGCTCTCAGTAGGTTCTTCTCAAGGTCGGACGACAAGCGTGCGGCATTCTTCAAAACCCTCAGAAAAGCCGAAAGTTTGAGAATGATAGGTGAATGTCAACAAACTTTCCAAAGCCTAAAAGATTCCTTAACTTCACAACTGCTCCTCCAAAGTCCAAAGCCATATGAAGAACTCTCACTACGCTATGGAGTGGAAGCTGAGGCGATCAGCTCTATGCTGGTCAAGGAGGAATCAGAAAGGCAATTCCCAGTTTACTACACCATCCAAATTCTCCGAGAGGCGGAGCTTAGATATCCAATTATGAAAAAACTAACAATTGCTTTATTTATGTGGACCCGCAGGTTGCGACCCTACTTCCAAACGCATCCCATCCAAGTGATTTCAGATNAATACACGAATTTAGCTCGATTACCGTGGCCTTAAATTTCAAAATGGCTACACATATAGCTAAAATTATTCTTTAGATTGTAGCTGCTAATATTCATACCAATGATTAACACTATAAAAAGCTTATTTTGACTGTTTGCTTGCCTGGAGCACCACACCAGCATTGTAAACTTGAAATTTCAAGAATAAATGTGCTAAGCCTGACTAAATTTTCACCGGTTTTCCAGATTCCTGCTTTTGTCTGAGGGAGACTAAGTTATCACAGGAAAAAAAAATTTAAGGGATTGTTTAGCAGCTTATATTATTTAACTCAAGTAAAATTTAAAGAGTACCAAATAATCAGGAAAAATCCTAAGTGATTCAATGTTAAAAATTATTTGGAATGACAGATGTTAAATCCAATAAATCCTGTAAAACTATATAGCAATATCTTTTGGGACTTAAGTTTATTATTTTATTATGATTTTAACATCAAATATTGATGATGTAATTATTCAGACTTTTTTTTAACTTTTAAAATCTTCTAATTATAGTAAATATTAATTGTTAGTTTACTGCGCTAATTAATTATTAAGTAGAATTTCAAAATTATAATTAATCAAAAACTAATAGTTTGCTATTCATTAGTTAGCAAAAAGATAATTGTATATCAAAAATGTGCCCGCGCATATCTCGAAGATATCTCACGGCCAGCAAAAGAGGTAATGTGCCATTGTGAGACCCACCAAGGATGACCCGGGATGGCAAGCGTATCCGGCCAGCTCCTGTGTACTGAGAGGATGACACTTTCTGGGCGGAATAAGAGCGGATTATCTCCCAAAGAATTTAGCTGATAGGACGCACACGGGCGAGCTCAGCGCCCTCTACCCTGGCCAGGCCAGCTGAGCAGGACATACCGTCCGATACCAGAGCAGTTGGAATTGGTCCTCAGCAAGTGGTTGTCCGATCTAACGGTAGTCCGNCTGGCCTTGCATTAAGCTTGAAGACAGTCTGTTGCGGTGCCAAGGCCACCCGACTGAGCGTAAATAGAAGAACGGCAAACAACAGCGCCATGATCGCTCGGCCTTGCCCGAAGTTTGAAAACAACCAGTCATGGCACCAAGACCATCAGGATGAGCACGAATAGAAGATTGGCAAGCCGTAGCACAAAGATCTCCCGACATTGCCCAAAAAACGAAGACGATCAATCATAGCGCCAAAACTGCCCGACTGAACGCGAACAAAAGGCTGGCAGGCTACAGCGCCAATATCGCTCAACCTAGAGGTGGCACCAAGATCGCCCGGCTGAGCAAGAAAAAAAGATTGGCAGGTCACTGCAAGCCGCAGCGCCAAGACCACACGGCCTTACCCAATAACAAAAACAGCCAGCTGTGACACCAAAATTGCCCGAGCAGACACAATGAAAGAGTGGCAAGCTGCAACGTCGTGATAGTCCGGCCTGGTTTAACGCGAGAAACTGCAACCGGAGGACAGGGCTATCCGATCCGGAGAGATATTAAAAAGTAACAGGCTATTGCGTTAAGNAAAAAAATTATATAATTATTTATATAATAATATATTATATATATTTATATCTAAGTTAAAATCATAACATCTTAAGTGGTAAAGTGATTAGTCCCTTATTTTGTATATATTTTGTCTCGGTTCGAATCCCACAATTTACTTCTATTTTATTTAATTTAATTTTAACGAGTCAATTTCGAGCCGAACACGAACACAAACATTTAAATCGAGTCGAACACGAACACACTGTTCACGAGCCAATTTCGAACACGAGCCGATTTCGAAAAAGCGAACACAAGCTCGCTCAAGCTCAGCTCATTTACAGCCCTACGACCGGCCAAACACAGTTCACGGTTTCACATGGAATGAAAGTAATGTTGTCGGTAGAGTATAACCATGACAGCCAAAGAGTCCTCACGGATACAACATTCAATGAAGAAAGTCCACTGGAATGGTTGGAAGCAAAAAATAAGGGTGTCATGCTCGCGCTAGATGTTGTGGAAGAAGTCCTAGCACAGTCGTCCCTACGACAGAAAAAAAGTCAAGAGGAGAGTTGTCGGTACTACATCCGGCACGTCTGGGAAAAAGATTTCTCTCGGAGATCTTGTACTGAAGAAGGTTGACCCTGCAGCACAAGGGCAGGCGGTTGGAAAGCTAGACCAAACGTGAAGCTAACTCTACATCATTCACTGTCAAGCGTGAACCAGAGCATACAAGCTAAAAACCCACACAGGGAATGAAGTACTCTAGACCTGGACTTGGAACTACCTTAAAAAAAATTTTCCATGAATTTACTTTCGTACTCTATACTAACATCCTTAAATGAAAAATATTTTCACTTTTCGTTTGCAATTTCCCCAATACTTTAACAAAAATATGTGTAAAATTAATGAAGGCCTCATTAATCAAAGGCCCAAAACTTTCCGGTTAGAAACATGCTCAGGGAACTAGAGAATCCAAAAATTCAACAATACATTTACCTAACGCTCAAGGGATGGGAGAACGGTAGGCCGCAACGCCAAAACCGCCCAATCTTGCCAAAAATTTGAAGACAGTCAGTCGTGGAGCCAAGACAGCCTGACTGAGCACGACTAGAAAACTGGCAAGTCGTAGAACCAAGATTGCCCGACNCTATACTAACATCCTTAAATGAAAAATATTTTCACTTTTCGTTTGCAATTTCCCCAATACTTTAACAAAAATGTGTAAAATTAATGAAGGCCCCATTAATCGAAGGCCCAAAACTTTCCGGTTAGAAACATGCTCAGGGAACTAGAAAATCCAAAAATTCAACATACATTTACCTAACGCTCAAGGGATGGGAGAACGGCAGGCCGCAACGTCAAAACCGCCCAATCTTGCCAAAAATTTGAAGACAGCCAGTCGTGGAGCCAAGACAGCTTGACTGAGCACGGACTAGAAAACTGGCAAGTCGTAGAACCAAGATTGCTCGGTCTTGCCTAAAGTTTGAAGACAGCTAGTCGTGCAGCCAAGACCGCCCGACTAAGCACGCCTAGAAGACTGGCAAGCTGCAAGCCAAGAGCACCAGGCCATGCCCGAAGTTTGAAAGCACGACTAGAAGACTGGCAGGTCGTGGCGCCAAGATCCNTGCCTAAAGTTTGAAGACAGCTAGTCGTGCAGCCAAGACCGCCCGACTAAGCACGCCTAGAAGACTGGCAAGTTGCAAGCCAAGAACACCAGGCCTTGCCCGAAGTTTGAAAGCACGACTAGAAGACTGGCAGGTCATGGCGCCAAGATCTCCTAGACTTGCCCGAGGTTTGAAGACAGCCAGCCATGGCGCCACAACTAGAAGACTAGCAAGTCGAGGGGCCAACATCGCTCGGCCTTGTCGGAAGTTTGAAGACAACTAACTGCGGCACCAAGATCGTTAGACTGAGCGCGACTAGAATGGCAAGCCACAACACCAAAATTAACTGGCCTTGCATTAAGCTTGAAGACAGTCTGTTGCGGTGCCAAGGCCACCCGACTGAGCGTAAATAGAAGACCGGCAAACAACAGCGCCATGATCGCTCGGCCTTGCCCGAAGTTTGAAAACATCCAGTCATGGCACCAAGACCATCAGGATGAGCACGAATAGAAGATTGGCAAGTCGTAGCACCAAGATCTCCCGACATTGCCCAAAAAACGAAGACGATCAATCATAGCGCCAAAACTGCCCGGATGAACACGAACAAAAGGCTGGAAGGCCGCAGCGCCAATATCGCTCGACCTAGAGGTGGCACCAAGATCGCCCGGCTGAGCAAGAAAAAAAGATTGGCAGGTCACTGCAAGCCGCAGCGCCAAGACCACACGGCCTTACCCAATAACAAAAACAGTCAGTTGTGACACCAAAATTGCCTGAGCTGACACGAAATGAAAGAGTGGCAAGCTGCAACGTCGTGATAGTCCAGCCTAGTTTAACGAGAGAAACTGCAACCGGAGGACAGGGCTATCCGATCCAGAGAGATATTAAAAAGTAACAGGCTATTGCGTTAAGTTTGCATCTTGTCCAAATCATTCATTCACATACATATGAGATCCTTCGTCTAGAGATGGATAGCCTATGAAAGCAAAGAGAGTAAATTAGACAAAAAAGAATAGGAAACAAAAAAATTTTCAATTCATTCCTTCAAAATATCTACAAAGTGTACCTTCTAATACATGAGTGCCCCCAGCATGGTGTCGGACGCTGCTGTCATTTTTTAAAACAAAAAAAAAAATAAACGAAGTATATACAAAAAACCGAGGTGGTCGCATGTCCACCATCGCTCCCCACTTCATCTCTGTTAGGCTCAAACGCCTCATCATAATTGACAAAAAGTGTGGCAAGCTGGTCCATGTCTGCCCACTTGGGCTTCACTAGTCCACCATTTACAAAGCGCTCCGCTGGAATAGCCAGGTCAACTTGGATCTACTCTGACAACCTCACCACGTGATCTCCTCTATAAATCATCCCAAACATTTTATCCTCCAGATCCTTATTTTTGTTGTAACCACAGCGATTGTTTGCTCGTATTTGAGGGCCTTTGCCTCCCACGCCTATATCGAATCCTTCAGTTTCTTACGCAGGTGAAGAAACTCCACATCGGCTTTTCTCTTCCTCTTTGCCACCTAGGCCATCATCTGGCTGGCGGCTTTCCTCTTCGTCTCTTCATGAACTAAGGCCTTCACCTAATCATGAGAAACGGATAGAGCCAGAGTGTTGCATCGGTCGAAGGTCTCAAACAAATCGGTGTAACTCATGTCTACCAGCACAGAGTTGAGGCTATCAAACAGCATCACCTCCGTAGGGAAGCTGCGAAGGTCCGGCACCTCCCTAGGGGAAAATCGGTAAACCAGTCCCTCTAAGTGTCCATTATCGGGAATCGGCCACCCGAACTCCCAAAAAAGTTGCTCTCCCTAACCATCCATTCCACCCACCCAAGGAGAGCACATTTCTCCTTAGACAAAGGGGGAGGCGGCGTTGAATCTTCATCGACAAGCATCTTTCCTTTCTGATCCCGATCAGCCCACCCC
>JXCR01009757.1:0-10101 GCA_002079205.1 Phalaenopsis hybrid cultivar | reverse complement strand
TTAATTTGATTTATATTATATAAATAAATTTATCGATGTATGGAAGCTTTTACTTTGCAATATGATATAAAAATATTATTTATTTCCTTATGTTATGAATTGTTCATGTTATTAATTTTTTCATGCAAATGAACATCCATCCAGCCTTTCCAAATTTACCCTTCAAATTCATGTTGAAACTTTTTTATGACAATGAAAACACTCGCTGTCCTAAGGAGGGATTAGGGTTGTATGCATGGCGTAGAAGTAGAAGCTCTTGGAGGGCTCCTTAATACGATCAGACAAAAATTGGTCCATCCTTTTTTTTAGTTAATGAACTGTAAAGTTATGTTTTTCCTAATCTTGCCTACCAATTTTACTTGCTATTTTAGGTAATTCCTCTGAAGTGTTATTTATACGTTCAACTTACCAGCAACAATAAGCATCCAACTGGTGCTGTGTTAATGGTTGGTTGCAATCTGTCGAATTGATCTGGATAAACAATGTTCTTTTAGCTTCATTGCAATTTTTTTTTCTGTTTAAAAATTACCTCATTTCTTTATTTTTCCTAGTTTTTATACTTTGATGGGGCACTTATTGAGTTTGATTACATCTGTGATATACCTGAATTAGTTGATTTAAATAAAGTATTTGCTTTTTTATATTTGACATCTCATCTCACTGCTGTTTTCATGAAGTAAGGCAAAGTTTTTTGAATTTTATGGACGCAAATTGAATACTACTGATGTTGGTGTTTCTTGTAACTCGTCAAGCACATTTTTCTTGAAGTGTGATAAAGGGTATATCTTCTTTCCTTGTTACTTAACTTGCATGAATATGGTCTAGATTTATGAGATGTATCTTCTTAGTATTTATTATGGATTTGTATGCAAATGTTCGCTTTTAAAGGTTTATTTTTTTAGGTTTTTGAATAGAGAAAGGCCATATCTTCTTGCTATTGAGGATCCTCAGGTTAGCCTCATAGAAGTTCTTTTTTTTTTCTTCTTCTTTTAGTCATTTTAACCCGTTCTATGTCACCCTTGTAGAAAGTTATGGTATGTTTTTTCTTTTATGTAGGATCCAGCCAATGATATTGGGAGAAATTCATTCAACTATTACAAGGTTATTCTTCTTCGCGATCATCCTTTTTTATTATTTACTATTGAAGTAGCCTTTTGTCTTTCCAATTGATCATGGCATGGTTCAGGTGCTCTGTTATTGTTCAACGCTTTTATCATGTATTTATACCTACATCAACCTTTTATTTTGTTGATACAACTTAATAGTGTTGAAGTCATATTTCTCCGTTTTATATTTGGAAGGTTTACATACATATCACTCAATTCTTATGCATTTACATATCTGAGACCTGAACTTCAGTTTTTCCATACATGATACATGCCACCTCATGCATGAAAAGGTGTATTTCTCCTTTTCAATGTTGGTGATATTTTTTATTTGATATATAGATTTGGGTGGCATAAATGTCAGAAGTAAAGTTTAGGTGTTATATATGTAAATACATAGGAACTCAGTGGTATGTATGTAAATGCTGCTTTTTATTTTAGGTATAGTTTCAAGTCAGCAGCTCTTTCTGCATGTGCAAAGGTACAGTTGATTCTTCATGATATTTTTGAGCATGCTGTTAAATATTGGTTTCATGGAAGCTGGTGGTGATGTCTTTACAAGCAAGTGTCCCATTAATTGAAGTACTGATAATGGTGAGAATCTATGCCAGATTTGGAATGGATTAAAAATTTTAAAAATCTTACCGTACTGGATTTTGATATAAATTTGGATTGAAAGCATGATTTTCTTCGTTATTTGTTCAATAAGGTTCAAATGAAAGTTGTAATATGTGGTTTTCATTGTGTTCCAATAGCTTAGCACTGCGTATTCTTCATATGGGCTGATTGCTGAAATGTGGTTTGGATGCCTCTTTATTGTATTGAATCGACATATTTTATGCTTCATTTTGCTCAGCTTATTTGAGTTTTACATCAATTGAATTTTATCTTTCACTTAAAATTAAATAATTTTTTTTCTCAAATTGAAAGTAAATCAAAATCTTCTCGACTATCAGAAATCATTTTGTTGATTCAGGTGAGGTCAGCGTTCTCAATGGCTTACACTTCATTGACCGACGAAAGAGCTCTAAAGTCCTTCGGTTCTCAAAAGAGCATTCTTGGGACCATAATTAGACCAGATCCAGTTCTTCTCGATCGGAAGGGTGGGTGTAACGGAGAGCTTACATTCAACACTCTGCTTCCTGGGGCGGGCGAATCTGTAATCAGTCAATTTGGTTTTAACAACAGTGTCATCTATAATTGGCATTTGTTGGATGATGAACCAATGCCGAGGGAAAGCAAACCCATTGATGAGGAAAGCACGCCGGCTCAAAAACGACGAGCCTTACTAACAAAAAGAACGAAACATATGTATGGCAAGAGGGCAAAGTTGCAAGCTGCAAAAAACAGGGAGGAAACCAGTAAATTGAGTGGTAGTACCATGAAGAAGAAGAGGAGACTCTGTGATGGAGATCGCCATGGTCGAAATTCCCTCTCTCGCTAACTCGAGTTAAAGAGAAGATTTATTGGTGATTATGCTCATTTATGAGTCTCCGGTTCAGAGAGATTAAGTTTTTTAGGTTTAGTGAGAATGTTATTATGATTCATTTGGGGTTTGTTTTCAACCATTTTCAGTGGGAAAATTGAATTTGAAAGCAAACTAATTAAATGAGTCACTTTTTTGTTATTGTTTTACCTTTTTTGGTGTTGCCAAGGCAAAGTATGTGATGTACATCAGGGTTAATGATTCATGATAATATAATTGCTGAGTAATTTATCTTTTAAGAGTGTAAAATGATTTTTACTTTGAACTGCAAAATATTGAATATGAGCAACTATGGGCCCGTTTGGGGCAGCTTATGAGTGCGGACGGTTTTTTAAAAATGCCGTCATACAATTTGGATCGCGCTTTTTGCCCACTGATTAGAAAACTGGGTTTAGAATTTGTTAAGCACGTGGCCTACGGGATGACCCCACAGGCCCCGTTTTTGTTCAGATTATTACTCCCGTGATCTCGTTCGCATCTCCCTACCGTTTCTCGTTCGCATCTCTCATGCCCTAAGCGTTCCTCTTTTTTGGCATTTCCGCTGCTCCATCTTCTTCGATACTCTCAATAGGTATACGTCTTCCTTCTTCGGCATTGGGAGCTCTTCGGTAGTCGAATCCCTTAAGTTTGTCTTATGCTCGGATTTTGGCAACCTTAGTTATTGTTCTCATGTTCTTATTCTATTCGACAGTACTGTTTCTAAACAATGGGGTGCTTCTTTACAATTTCGCCAGTGAGTCATTTCTGCTCAATTGTTTTATTAATTGCCTAAAGAAGTACTTTTGTTATTGATTTGGGGCCATTTTGGGAGATGCATATGTAGGGTTGCTTCTTTACAATGTGCATCTATTGCCTGCCATTCGTGTGTGCTAGGATCAATCATTCTACCTATTACCCTACTGTTTCTCTACTTTGTCTATGTTCTCCAAATTTTTTTTTCCCGCGGAAGCTTTACATACATACCGCTCGATCCATATGAATTTACATATCTAAAACCGAAACTTCAGTAGTTAAATATATGCCACTTACCTATGCCTCAAAACGTGTATTTCACATTTTAAAAGTTAATATAGATGTATTTTTGGTGATGAATGATTTAGGTAATAAAAATGTAAAAAAAAAAGTTTATTGCAGGTGTTATATATGTAAACACATAGGAATTGGGTGGTTTTTATGTCAATTCCCCCTTTCTTTAGTTTATGTTAAGTATTTTCCAATTAAACTGCATTTCATAAAAAAAAATTAAAGCTAACCTTAAAGAGCGAGGTATAACAATATTTTATAAAAAATTTTAATGACACATGCTTTAAAATTTTAAAACTTCATTAACCTTCTGGATTTTAGATGTGCACAAGTCATCACAATTGATCTTTATGATATTTGGATTAGGGTATTTTTTTTTAAAGATCGTGCTAAGTAAAACAAGGAGTAAAAATGAAATAATGATATCTCCAAATAAATTTATTGTCATCATTAAGTTCTTTTGCATTCCAAAGTTTGGTTATGGTTCATGCGGCTTTGATGGGAGAAATTCTTGATTTTTTCAATTCCATTGTTTGCAAAGCTGATGATGCCATTGCCTTCTCGTAAGCTCGTGATGGGAATGAGGGTTTTACATACATTTCTCCTAAAGAAGCCAATTGCATTATCTGTTTTATATCAAAAATATTCTTAATTTGCATTCACATGTCTGACACCTAAAGTGCTTATCTTTCTTTTGGGGACATTTCGTGTTATGAAAAGAAATATTTTGTGCTAATCCGTTTATTTGACATTACGCAGTGAGTAAAGATAAAGTGGTCGGATCATCGACCATGTGGGATAGAGAGGTCACAATTATATTTTGTAATCTTTGTTTGAGAGTCGTCGAGCTATGAAATAGACCCACCACCTATTTTAATAAAGAAGGGTAGCAAAATCTTATGATTAAATTCAAGGAAATGATAGTAAGGGATTAAGATCGGTTGAAACTAAAAAAAAAATTGGATCAATTTAAAAATATTGTAAAATATGGAAAAAACTCAAAAGGGGATCAATGAGATTGGGTTAGGATCTAATGAAGCGGGCAACTGATGCACCAGAAGATTGGTGGGTTTAGAAATTAGAGGTAAATAAATATCTAAGATTACTTTATCTTGCATCAATTTTCACATTGAAATTATTTCATTAATAAATTATTTAATCTATTACAGGTAGTGTCGACAACCAACAAATTCAAATTTAGTGGCATTAAGCCAATTCTGGAGAAGCTAGATGTTGGGGTTGTTACAACAGGAGCTCATGCTTTCACCCCAAAAGAGCAGGCGTTTGCTTACTTATCATAGAAAATGGAAACCGTGCAGATAGATGAGTCAGGAGAAGGTCCCAGCCCAATCCACATAGATGTTCAATCCATAAGCATGACAAAACATCCCAGGGTGGACAAAAAGTAAAAAGAAGCCGCATTCATCAAAGACACCATTGAGACATTGGTTGACACCTGCAAAGTTAGGTCTGTTCCCTCGCACGACAACTCAATTGAGGAATGTCTCCAGCTCCTCAATACATATCCTGGTGTTAAAGCGGAAACAGAAAGCTATTTAAAGTACATGAAGTTTCTAGGAGACCCAACCCGAAGATTGTTTTTTCAAAAGTTAGACCCGGAATTCTGACTTGAATACTTACACTCTTTCATGGATAAATTGTTGTTTAAGATATTATGTTTTTAATTTTCTATAGCTATTTGTAATATTTCTATCATGGACACTGATGCACCCAAAAAATGTACAATTTAATTTATATATTTTATGCTTAAATTTGGTGATATTACACTTTAAAGAAATGTATTTTAATGTTTTGTTGCAGGTATATTGATTTTAGGAATTTGGAGCAAAAATGAGTAAAGATGAAGAAATTTGGAGTCAAAATGTAGTTTTTCAACATCTTGACGTTAGAACTGGCGATAGAGACGCCATTTTACAGAGAAGATGCACCAAAATCCAGAGAGCAGTGCACAACTCCAATAAACTGGTGTCAGAGGCGCCAAAATAGGCGCCATAGACGAATTAAGATGGATTGTGGTAGTTATTGACTATTTTTTAGAGGTTCTAGAACGCCCCAAGTAATTCAAACACCCATGGAGTAGTTCAATGCATTTAGACACTTTCGAAAGGCTCTTGAATGAAGATATATGTCTCTTGGATGAAGGGATTTGTCTCTTGATGTAAAGAGGTGTGTCTCTTGGAAAAAATGAGGGAATTTTAAATTCTTTGAAGAGGGGCTGATGTCACTCTTAAGAAGAGAAGTATAGGAGGTCTTTGGTGTGTGGCGTGTGGTAGTGTTGTGAAGAAGGATACTTGAGTTAGGTTTTGGAGAGGATGTTCTTTTAGAGTTGCAAGAGAGAGAAAGTAAGATATTTCTTCTACATTGTATTTTTAAGAGAGAATTGAGTGTGATTGTAAAGAGACAAAGTGCTTAAAGGGAAATTCAAGGGATTTGCCTGAAGAGGATTGTGAGATAAGTTTTGTTTTTTTCTTTTCTTTGTTTTGTAAACTTATTTTTATATAAAATTCATGTTTTTTCGTATCATTCTCATGAATTCTGAGTAGTCTTATTTATCCTTCTCCCTAGAATGAGATATGATTTTATGAAGAGTTAATATTGTTGTGCAAGGTTTTAAATGTCAATAAATTGTGATAATTCAAACTCTAATCTTTATTTACTTTTCAATATGACCAATTGAAATGTTAAAATTTGTTGAGAAATATAGATCCAAAAGTGCTATACTTTCTACAAGGTAAGAGCCGCATTCAAATTCATGGGTGAGAATGTAGTCTATGGGGTTGAGTACAAATAAATAGGGAAACATATTTTAATGGGAGTAGAATTAGAGATTTTAGGGTGACAGAATAAAATCCCTAATTTGGTCCAGTTGCTTGGAAACTAAAGCGAGCTTATTAGTGCTCGGGGGAGGGAGAAGTGGGAGCTTTGAAGTGGAAGCCAGTATCCTCTCGATCTAACGATGTATTTAGGGACCAAACTCTGGATTAGCCAATATTCTTTATGCAATCGAAAGATGATAAATAATAAGATTGCTCATATTTGGCACAATACAGTTTTATATACTTTTAAATGATTTAATTACTTCACTAACCATAAACTCATTGTAAAGGGGAATAGTGATTTTTTAAACTTAAACTCTTTGTTACAAAACTTTGTTTAGTCTTAGTAAGTTTAACTTTATAGTTTAGAAAATAGTTTAGTTAACATAGTTCTTTTAGCTACATTTCATTTAACATACATTAAATTTAATTTAGATTTGTTTTTCTTATTTAAGTTTTTATAGTTTGAATATGGTTTCTACATTATAACCATAAGAATTTTCATCTCCATGTGGGATCGATACTCAGGACCCCATTAGAGCCCTTTATTACTTGAGTGATAGGTATACTTGCGTAATTATTAGGTTTGACAGCTTATAGATTTTAAAATATAAAACTATTTATACGGAAGTGTTTTTTATTGTGATTGATCTACATATTTACTAATTGTGCAGTCGTGTCTGTGTTGTAGTATTAAAAGATATTTACAACACATACACAAAAACCCGCATCAAGTTTTTTGCATCGTTACCAAAGAGATAACGATAAATTACTCTATAAATTAGAAGACTTTGTTTGAACTGAAAAAACTTATGAAAAAATTGTCGTTTCATTAATATTTTAAATTTTGGTGTGTTTGCTCATTTTAATTTCTTATTGTGTTTGTGTATACATAGTTTAAGATTTGAAGGTTAAGTACCTTACGATTCGAAGTTAGAAATAAGTATTAGAAAAATTCAAAAACAACAAAAAGATTTAGATAATTTGAACAAAAATGACTACAAACTTGAAAAATCCAGGAATTGAAAATGAACATCATCAGAGACCTTTAAGAGATTATGCTAATCATACAACAAATGAAATTTATTTGAGTATACAAAACTTTGTTGTAGTAGCTAATTCATTCGAGCTTAAACTTGTTATTATTCAAATAGTACAAAATAACCAGTTTGGGGGAACATCGACTGAAGATCCTAACTTGCATCTTTCTAATTTTCTAAAATTGTATGCTACATTTAAATATGATGGAGTGTCGAATGATGTCGTCAGACTTAAGCTTTTTCCTTTTTCATTAAGGGATAAACTAAGATGTGGTTAAACTCATTAGAACCTTGATCTATCAAAACTTGGGGAGAAATCTAAAAAAAAATTTATCTAAATATTTCCCACCATAAAAAACTGCTACTTAAAAATGATATCATATCTTTTTGTCAGTTTGAAGGAGAATCAATTTATGAAGCTTGGGAACGATTTAAAGATCTCCTTAGTATGTGTCCACACTATGTGTTACCAGATTGGTTAATAATTCAAACTTTTTATAAAAGATTGATTATATCTATTAGATCTATAATTGTCGCAGTTGCTTGTGGATCGTTAATTTCAAAACCATTCAATGAAACATATTCTTTAATTGAAGAGATCACTACTAATAATTTACAATGACCCTCTGAAGGGGTAACTCCAAAAACAATGGCTATTATTCATGATTCTGATGCAATATCTATTTTGGCTGCTCAAATTGTTGCAATATCAAAGAAAATAGATTAATATGGAATGAATTATTCTCATATAGCTCCTGTGCTTAAAGAAAATTCATTGAGACAAATGATAGATTATCAATCATTATATGAAACTTTAAATGCAATAAAAAATTGAAGTAATAATTCTTATTCAAATTATTATAATACAGGTTGAATAATTTACCCTAATTTTAGTTGGAGTAATAATAACTTTAATGCCGTAAATCCGTAGTGGGTGAACAATCCTGCAAACCCATTGCGAAATTCCAACAACCAGGGGAACATTAATAATAAATCTTATTATCCTCCAGGTTTTAATAACAATTCATAGAGTAAGGAGTGGGAAATTGTTAATGGAAGAATAAATATTACAAATGGGAGCACAATTAAAAGCCAATGAGCTGCAATTAAAAACATGAAAAATTAGTTAGGATGTATTGCTACTACACTTAGCAATAGATCTCCAAGAGCTTTACCTAGTAATATTGAAGTTAATCCTAAAGATCAAAACAAAGAGAAAATCAAAGTTATTCAACTGAGAAGTGAAAGAGAATTAGAAACAAAAGTTCAAAAAGAGATTAAAGTTGAGAAAGAAGGGGTGGAAAATGAAAAGTCTAGCAAAGATTTTCATCTTGAGTCAGAATATCCTATTAAACCAATGAAAATTACTGTAGAAAGACCACAACCTCCATTTCCTCAAATATTGAAGCAGTATAACATAGATAACTAATTTACAAAATTTTTAAAAAAATTGAGGAAATTAATGATAAACATTCCATTTGTTGAAGCCCTGGAACAAATGTCAAGTCATGTGAAGTTTATGAAGGATATACTTAATAAAAAAGAAAGTTTACAGAAATGGGACTTTTGCACTTAGTGAGAAGTGTAGCACCATAATTCAGAAAAAGCTTCCTAAAAAACTTAAAGATCCTGATAATTTTACTATTCCTTGTGCTATTGGAGAAAGATTCTTTAGAAAATTTTTATGTGATTTAGGAGCCAGTATTAATCTTATTCCTCTATCGATTCTTAGAAGTTGGGTTTAGGAAAAATTTCACCTACTACTGTAACTCTTCAGTTAGTTGATCATTTGATTACCTATCCCAAAGGAGTTATAGAAGATGTATTAGTAAAAATTGATAAATTTGTCTTTCCCATGGATTTTATTGTGTTAGATGTGGAGGAAGATAATTTTTTTTTTATCATTTTAGGGAGACCATTTCTTGCGAACGGAAGAGCTTTGATAGATATGCAGAAAGAAGAGTTAACAATGAGAGTTAATAATCAAGAAGTTACATTTAATATCTCAAAATTACTATGATACCCAACAAAAAGAAGAGATGATGAATGCTTCAGAATGAATAATAATGATTATTTAAGCAATGAATATTTCACATATACATTTGAAAAGAAAACTAAAGAAGAACATTTAGAGTATGAAGATGATGATATAATTCAAGATAAACCTATATAAGTGAGTAATGAAGAATTAGATTATGTTCAGGAATAATTTCAATTGTTAGATCCTATGGATAATAACAAAAATTTAATTTCTTCGATTGTGAAAACTCTTGAACTAGAAATGAAAACACTTACTATGCATTTAAACTATGCATTTTTATGAGATTTATCTGCATTACCTGTTATCATATCCTTATAATTAACTGAAGCACAAAAACAAAAGTAGTTGGAAACTTTAAGAAGATATAAGAAAGCTTTTGGATGGACGTGAGTTGATATCAAATGAATTAGTCCTTCAATTTGTATGCACAGAATTTTGTTGGAAGAACATTATGAACCAAAAGCTGATACTCAAAGGAGATTAAACCCTATGATAAAGAAATTGTTAAGAAAGAAATTTTAAAATGGTTAGATGCTGGAATAATATATCATATTTCAGACAGTGCTTG
>JXCR01009726.1:33758-57903 GCA_002079205.1 Phalaenopsis hybrid cultivar | reverse complement strand
TCAAACACAAATAAATATTTGTTCATTTACCACTCATCAATATATATATATATATATATATATATATATATATACATACATACATACATATATTTATTTTAAATTTTTTATTTTTTGAAAGAGAGAGAGAGAACTTTGTTATGGACCCCAAGACAAGCCTTCCATGAATGGCACACCCAGAGACACTGAAGACATAATTAGTTTGAGGCATCCTCTACCCGAGATAGCTAGCTTAATATTGTATTAGTTCTTTCTTTGCCAAACATCATACCATAATCTATAGTGACTTTAAGATGCCTTAATTATTTCATTGTTGCCTAACGAGCCTTGCTAGACTTATCCATTTATGATCTTACAACACAAAAAACTTCTGAAATGTCCAAGCTTGTGGATATCATAGCTTACACAATGCTTCAAACTTGTTAACATTAGTCATTATAGTCATATACTTCTTTTGTTGATTGAAAATAAGAATCAATTGACAAACAAAAATTACTAGCAATTGTAGAAGTGACAGACTTTGTAATAGGCAAATCAAATCTTTCTAGAACCTGCTCAACAAATTTCTATTGTTTTAGAATCAAAGTGTTGAACTATTTTTAACTATTTCTATCCCCAAAATATCCTTAATAATGATAAGAGATTTTATCGCAAATGATATTCCTAAATTACCTTTTAGTTTTTTTGATTTGGGAGATATGTGTAGCTGCAATCATCAGTACACAATCACATATATGTAAAATGTTTATATAAATGTTCTTGTAGTATAAACAATTGTCAAGTAGGCTTCACCTAATTCCATGGATGGTCATGAGATTGCCAAATTTTGCTATCAATCTTTGGTATGCTACTTCAAGCCATGCAGAGCAATGCTTAATTGCCATATATGATATTCTTTTATTGCAAATTCAAACTCTGGTGAATGTTGCATGCAAATCTCCTCAACCAAAGAACTATGATGGAAAAATATCTTTACATTCATCTATTCCTACTATGGGTCCTATACTAAAACCACCACTAAGTATAAATTAAGTTATGCTTAGCAACATGTGGGATGACCTTTTTGAAGCACATACCTTTCTTCTGACCCTTAGTAACAAATTATGCTTTGTATCTCTAAAGGCATGCGAGGTTATGAATTTAGCCCTACATCGGATTTCTAAAATTAAGTTGCGTTTACCAGTAGTTGATCCTCATTAATAGTCATGAGTTTTTGTGTCGAAAATAGATTTGGTTATTAGAGTAGCAGGTACAACTTTGACCTTTATGTGGTTCAAATTGCTAGAAAGCATCTAGTATTATTTTCTCCTTGTGTTATTTCTCTGTGTTTGAAGATTCATTTGCCACCAACAATTCATTTGCCCTTGTGGAATTAAAGAGGAACGTTCTTAGAGAAAATACTCTCTAATTTTCTCATTAAACTAATATAATCAAATAATAAATATACACTACTCAGACTAACCCTTATATAATTGGAGGTAAATTCAAATCATCATGATAAGAATGAAAGAAATACAAATGCAATAATGGATAATTAAGGAATAATATTTTCTCCCCCTCAATGTAGCAGAGGACCCACAGTTTCCAAAAACAGGGTTGGGGTCATGATGTCCATGGTTATATGCATATCAACATCTCCCCTTAAGTTGGGTTGTATATGTCATACATCCCGAACTTGTTAGTGAGATTACTAAAGTGTGTCGAGGACGAGCCTTAGTAAGAATGTCAACATTTGATACTGAGTTGTGATATAACTTAGTTGGACAACCTCTCAATCGACCTTCTGAGAGATGAAATACCTGTTAATCTCTATATGTTTGGTTCAATCATTGTGTACCGGATTCTTTGAAATAGTAATGATTGATTGACTGTCGCTGAACATCTTAATAGTGCTTTTATTCTCCATGTGTAGTTCCACTAGTAATTTTTTGAGCCACATTCCTTCACAAATTTTTAGGCCAAGAGAATGATACTCAGATTCTGCACTACTTCTTACCTCCACATCTTGTTTTTTAACTTACAAAAGTAACCATGTTATCTCTATAAATGAACAGTAACCTATGGTAGATCTTCTGTCAGTCAGTTCTTCTGCCTAGCTAGCATCAGTGTAGATCTTGATGTTACGGTTCTCATTTTTTTTTAAATAAATTCACGTTTTATAGTCTTCTTTGGGTACTCAAGATTTGAAAGACCGCTTCTAAATAATCTTCCTTTGGATCAATCATATATTGGTTCATTACACCCACATAAAAGGTAATGTCAGGCCTTTGCATACGACAGATAAATAAGTTTCCCCATAGGTATTTGATACCTTCCTTTTTTGAACTGGGGAGTTATTCTCTCCTATTGATGCTCGTCGATTTGGATTCATATGTCTCCTTCAATAAGTCAATGATATTTTTTATCCGTGATATGACAATACCTTCTTTGGATATAACTACTTTCATTCATAGGAAGTATCTTAAAGTTCTAGGATTTTTAATCTCAAACTCAGATGTCATTATTCTTTTGATTGTTTCAAGTTCTCTTATATCATTGCTTGTAAGAATAGTATCATATATACATACAATAAGGATGACTATCATGCATTCATGATTTGATTTCATAAATAAAGTATAATCAGCCTGATATTGATAGCACCCATTGGCAAGAATAGTCTTGGAGAACTTTTTAAACCATGCTTTGGGAGATTATTTCAACCCATACAATAATTTCTTTAATTTGCACTCTAGCTGATTATTTATATTGTTTTTTAATCTTGGAGGTATCTGTATACACACTTTCTCCTTAAGATCTTCATTAAGAAATGCATTTTTAATATCTAGCTGATGTAAATGCCAATCTTGGTTGATAGTCAATGCCGTAATACTTTTCTCATGTTGAGTTTCGCCATTGGTGTTAACAGGCCGAACATGAGCAAGCTGAGCTATTGTTCGTGTTCGACTTTTTTGAAATTATCTGTGTTCGAAATTAGCTTGCATTCAAATTTGTTTGCAAAATTTGTGTTTGTGTTTAGTTTGATTTGAATTCGGCTCAAATTCCACGTTTAAGCTTGAAATAACTCGTAATTAACTAAATTTTTTTGTTTCGTTCGAATATGCTCAAAATAGCTTGAATTATTCGAATTGAGCTCGTTTGGTTTGAATTAGCTCGAAAATGCTTTAAAAAGTGTAGAAAATTAAAAATAATTCTTTGAATTAAAGAGAAAAAGTTATTTAGATATTTTTTTGATTACAAGCTTTACAAAACAAAAATCTAAACACTTTAAAATTGATGAAATTACAAATTAAAATATCTAAATTTACAATCACAATAGAGTAAATTAAAATAAAAAAAATAAATAATGATATTACAATTTACAAATTTACAATCAAACATATAGTGATGTGGCTGATATGATCCAAATTCTCTAAGTTATTATTTTTCAGCTTGCCAGTTGAATGATAATCAACTTGCCTTTAGATAAACCTGTTTAATGCTCATAAAATATAAACATAACTAAAAACAGATTTATTAAACTAAGAGCCAAGTTAAGATGTGATTTTGCCGTGCTCTAACCGTTTCTATTTACAAAATTATAGTTTTCTCTATGGGTTAAATCTATACTCTATAACATTAATAGAATAAAATCATCAATTGATAAATATGTACTAAATTCTAAAGATGTAAATGATTAAAGGACAGATAGAACTTTGATTTGAAGCAGCATTTGGAGACTAAGAAAACTACAATAGATCAATTTAATACCGCATTAACGAAATAGAAATATAATATCATTAAGCATGACAGAAGAACTTTTGCCCTCTTCAGAAATTAATAAGTCAAAACCATAAAACAATAGAAGGAATTTACAACTACTTTAGAAGTAGAATAAACAATGCTAAACTGGAAAAATACTATCATTTCATCAACAAAAGCAATAAATTCTCCATTAAAACTCATATAAATTTCTATGCTATTACATAAAAGAAATCTACACTACTTTTTATATTTATATCATCCAAATCTTTCATATCACATAAAATGCATCAATATTTTAACTTAAAAAATGTGAAAACACCTTTCTGCTGCATGTAACAATGGATGTTTAGGTGTAAATATGTAAATGCATTAGAGTTAATTCGTATGTATGTAACCCTTCCTTACATATATATCTCAGAACAAAAAACCAAAGAGCACAAATTATAGCTAATAACAGTGCTAATTAGGAAAGTTGAATAATTCTAGAAAATCTTTTTCTGTGAAACAAAAGCTTGCTCAATTGTGCCGAAGGAACAAATTGATTATTCCTCAATAGCCCACAAAATTTAACAAAGCTTTATTATGGACAAATTGAGAATGATAAATATCTTAGTAATGAGAGATATATGTTCTGATTTACCACATAACTACAAGTAAAATGAGATTGGAAAATAGTAATTACTCGAGGAACAATACAAAACTATCAAAACTATCAAATACATGAAGATAAAGATCCAACTACATATTATTTACCAACAAATATAAATACTCAGATGTAAGGCCAAGTGTTTCACTTATAATCTAAATGATTGCATAACATGTTTTGGCCATGCCAACTTTAGATGTATCACCATTCATATAAAGGGTTGCATAATTTGATTTTGCCATGTAACTTTAGATTCATCAACATTCATTTAAAGGGTTGCTTAATTTTATTATGTCATGCCAACTTTAGAAATATCAATTTTTTCTAAAGGATTGAATAATTTTATTAAGCCATGTCAACCATAAATTTTTACATCATCATAGCTACTCGAACCATTAATCCCCATCAATCCATCATAGACCCAAAACCTTCTCTCTTCTTTTGTATATGGTTGCACAATACTATGCTATACCAAATAAATAAATAATATCCAAATATAATTTATATATGTAAATGTAAGGTGATGTTACGAAAATAGATAAATTAAAAACATAAAATTATACGATACAAATAATATAAATTATACGCATGCACTAGCAAATAACAACAAAAATAAAGAAACTAAGCCCTGAAAATAGTGTTCATGTTAACAACCCAAGAACAAAAAGACCGCGTAGAGACGTAGAGTTCACTTCAAATGTTTGATAGTAGCACCCTAAGTTTCTCATCTTCTTGTATCTTTTGCTGAGAATATAATTAAATAAAAAAATTCTTAGTATCTAGTAATCAGAAAGAAGCAAAATTATATAGAAAATATATTGAATGAAAGGATTACCAAAGATTTTTTCACATTCTTTTGAGAAGACCCAATCAAACTTGCTGCAAAAATCAATGTATTAACAATTTTAGTTGATAAATTCCTTCTATAATCATCCAACATTCTACACCAATACTAAAAACAGATTCTGAGGTAAGGAATTGATAAAATATTTTGAGCTATACTAGAGAGACAAGGATATTTAAGTGCATTCATCTTTCACCAATCAAACACATCACATGTTTCAGTATTGCAAACAACTAATCCCTCATCAAGATAAACTTATAAATCAAGCTTAGATGGTTCACAGAGCTATAGCCATAACAAAATCATTAAATCCAAACATACAGCCAAATTGAGATGAAAAATTCATGGAATCAAGTGTATATGATGACTCCTCTTGTGAATCATAAGTTGTTGAATTAGAAAAACTGGAGTAAGCAACATAATCTGCATTAATCTCACCTCCTATCTTGAACTAATTTAAGATTATGATCAATCTCATTGGGCAGAAATACCTTTGGAAATGTGAAAGTAATAAACTTGAATTTCAATCTGGGGTCTATAATTTCTGCACTAGACATTAGAATATTGCATTCCCCATAATATTTGGGAAATTTTACTTCCATATTCAGAGTTATGTTTCTCATAAAATCATTAGTTGAAATTGACTCCTCAATGAGAGTCTTCTTCACATTCATAACAACATGCAATAATATTTTTGCGTAGGATAAATAGTGCTAGAAATAATCTTAGTGACATTGTTAAAAATTGATTTTTTTTAAATTTTTTCATATCTCAACCAATTTGAATTGACATGCAACCATTTATAATTATTATTTCTTACTGCATAGTGTTGAAAAATATTGCGATAAATAAATACAAACCTTAACATATAGAAAGTAGAGTTCCACATTGTTGAAACGTTAATCAATAAAGAGCTTGTTGTTAGAACTTCCAACTGTTTAGACACTTTTACAAACTTATGCAACATAGCTGTTGATTTTCTTAAAATATTTTACTGACTCTAATATTGTGGATGATATCATGAACCTCTTTTAGCCTATCTTTGACCATAATCTTGAGAATATGCGCAGATCTCACGTAAAAAATGCTATGAAAATACAATTTTTCTTTTGATCGAAATTGGTTTTCAATGAACTAGTGAGCACATCATTGTTATTTGTATTATCTAAAGTAATTATTTGAACTTTATTTTAGAGTTTTCACTCTAAAAACTAATGAAAAATAATATCACATGTGTAAGTTCCAGTATGCAGAGACTAATTCAATAAAATTAATAATTACCATTTTAAATTTTCATGATGAATCAATATAATGAGCAGTGAGACATGTATATCCTATGGTTTGATTTGAGTCCAACAGTCTGCAGTTTGAGACATCCTATGAACATCTTTAAGGCAACTTTTGAGCTTCTCCTCCTTACACTCATATACTTCCATACAATCATTTTACGTAGTGTTCCTTAAAATACTCTCGTAACTAGGATTCAATATTTTTAATAATATGTTGAATCATATATGTTCAACTATCACGAATGACTATTCATGCATAATTATCATTTTAGCAATGACCTCTCTAATTTGTTGTTAATAATAATTTTTGGGATCATAGAATATATGAATTTTTAATTCTGTATTTGCATAATATGACATGAAATTCAACATCTTTGTCCTTTATTGGATATGTCAATGAGTTGTTAAATCTTATATTCTATCTTATTATATTCCTTAACTTGTATAAGAGGCTGTGAAGCTGTGTGTGAAGCTGTGCGTGTTTTTGATTTGTGAAATTTGACCCCAAAGTAAATGCATTGGACAAATAAAATTTTGACTCCCGTGGAATTAAATTTAAAACTATGAAGTAGTCCCATACAATTGATTTTCTGTGTCTACATTTCTTCGTTTGAATGTCACTATCAACAGATTGAGAAATATTATGACTATCATTTGTAATTTGTAAGACAAAAACAACGGTACACTAGTTGATGCAGATTGAAATTGTTCGCACGTTGACATTGCAAACAACTAAAAAAAAATATCACATGAGATGTCATTAATGCATTATGCATCCACATATGTTTCATATCATACTAAAATCAATTGTAAAAGGTCAAGCTTATGCAACAGCATGGACAGATTAATCAAAAAAATGCAATTAATTAAACTAATATGAACATTATAAGCTCATACATACTAAAATTGAATGTAAAATCTTGATGCATGATCATAATTATAACCCACAAACCACAATAATTCCATAAACACGCAATCATACATAGAATTAAATCCCATCAACATCAAATTTGCGTTTCATCACTTGCCATACTTCAAGAAAAACAAAAACAAATTTATCTATTTGGGCAAAATGAACACTCAAACTCCTTACAATTCTTTACTTCGTTTCTAACATGTATTACTAGTTCAAGCACAAAATAATTTCAAGTGCATATTGGCTCTATTCAAATGAAAACAATAAAAAACTGCTTTCTTTTATTATCATTATTTACATATACTCTCAAAATAATAATTCTCTTAAGACCTCTGCAACATATTTCTTCAACCATAAAAGTTCACCCAATATCAAATTAAATTATAAGAGCACAGCAAACTAGCTTCTAAGCTAAAAAAAATGTCTCGTCCATGTTCTACAATTTTGTAACAGAAAACAACACCCTAGCCTACATCCAACTCACAAACAAAATGTTAATATAAATTAGTCCGAAGTGTGAACATATAAATTAATCTGACACAAAATTGCCAATCCAGTTTAGAAAATTTTATCATGCTGCCTAAACATTGAAACAAAAAATGCTTCAAAAAGGCAGGTGGGCCATGTCTAATACTTCAACCAAATTGGATAAAAATATACACATTCCTTTCTCTAGAAACCACATTCTTCGTATAAGTAAATGGAAAAAATTTCTCTCCATGACATCCAAAAATCTAAGATTAAAGAATGGAGAACGGATGCAAAAATGAAAACGATAACCCACTGTAATGATATTTGATAATCTCAGATTAAAGAAGGAAGAAAGCAAGAAAACCCTATCCACCAAAATTATGATAACCCTAATCCATCTCCATGGTCCAAAACCTTGAAAACCCTTAATAAAAAAGCATTGTAAGTATATAAGAATAAATTAAATAAGGGAGAAATAGGAAGAACACCTGAATTTGACCTTTTTTAGAAGAAGATAAATAATAGGAAGCAAGACGATAGACTATAAACCCCAACAAGTCTCCTTGAAATGTGCATATTGTATTACAATAAAACAAAAGGTACAAAAGACAATACAAAGAGGGCCCAGCCCGACAAAAGATGGGCCTGCTCAAAATATACAAAATGAAAACTGAAGTGAGAGCTATCCACTTCCCTAATAAAAAAAAAAAAAAACTATCATCTAAGGCCCTATGGGCAGATACATGTGCTACCATATTTTTCTTTATTTCTATATAAAGATTCTAAACTAGTTTAAAAGCATTCAACGAGGAAGAGTCTTCTGCATAAGATGGATGTGCTTTCGATACTTAGAAGTTTTGGANTTTAGAAGAAGATAAATAATAGGAAGCAAGACGATAGACTATAAACCCCAGCAAGTCTCCTTGAAATGTGCATATTGCGTTACTATAAAACAAAAGGTACAAAAGACAATACAAAGAGGGCCCAGCCCGACAAAATATGGGCCTGCTGAAAATATACAAAATGAAAACTGAAGTGAGAGCTATCCACTTCCCAAACAAACAAAAAAAAAAAAAACTATCATCTAAGGCCCTATGGCCACATACATGTGCGGCCATATTTTTCTTTATTTCTATATAAAGATTCAAAACTAGTTTAAAAGCATTCAACAAGGAAGAGTGTCTGCATAAGATGGATGTGCTTTCGATACTTAGAAGTTTTGAGCAGTTGGAGAGCAGAAATGACATTAAGATTGTCACTTTCAATGATCCCTTTTGTCTCATACATCCATCAATCTAACCAATTGTTGCACTCTCCTACTTGGTTCCCAATAATGGGCAATGTTGTAGTTTTTGCTTCTGAAAATGGAATTTATGGGTTGAGATCATAGCTTCCACAAGTAGTAGAAGCAAGAATAGGAGTGCCAAAAGCTCTGCCATTTTTTTTAGCATTGTGAGCCCTCCAACACTGTTAGACAAACTTGCGATAGACAAAGAGAGGCCCCATCATGTTGCGNCACAAGTAGTAGAAGCAAGAATAGGAGTGCCAAAAGCTCTGCCATGTTTCTTAGCATTGTGAGCCCTCCAACACTGTTAGACAAACTTGCAATAGACAGAGAGGCCCCATCATGTTGCAGTCCGAGGAGGTAATCCCAGTAATAACATCGTTAAGAGAGTCGAAGTTCAGAATATAGAAACCCCAATGCTGTAGTTTTTGCTTAGCCTCCATAAGGAAACGCCACCTCCCAATCACATGTTCGATATCTTCATGTTTGGTACAGCCCCAAGGGCTGTGCTTATCATCCGATAGGCCTCTTTGGTTTAGCCAACATTGAGTTGGAAGGGCATCTAAGCAGCCCTCCATGAGAAGAGGCATTCACGGGGGTGGATCTTGAGCCATTTCAGCTATTTAAACCTGCTATGGACTTCCTCAATCGTTGCTTCATAAGAGAGCAATAATGGGTTTTCCAGTAAGGGCGTGCATAAGCTCCACTTGATCGTGGCGCAAGTGGTAGTGTATATGGATCTTAGAAATTCTATTGCATAGCACCAAGCCAAAGCATTGCTGTAGGCGATGTAAGTTCCAGTTGGAGTTGTCAATTAAATGCTCCTACGAATTGCCATCACAAGCTTCTATATTTATAAATGAGGGCCATTTAGAAAATGGGATAGAAGGCACCCACGTATGTTCCATTATGTTGATGTCATTGCCGTTAGAGATCGTCCAACTTAATATTTTGAAGAGCAAAAACACCCGTGGTTAAGATTTTACCAGCAATTGAGTCTCTTTTTTAGATCACGTTCCAAAAGTTGAGGCCGTATTCAGGTTGCAGCAGCTTACAAAGAAGCGGATATCGATTAGAAATGTTGTCCCAGGCCATGCGAGCACGAAGGGAAAACATCCATTTGGTGGGGGCGTGAAAGCCCAGTCCACCCATTCTGGTCAACTGGTTTACAAGGATCCTCCCAATTAACGTAGTGCATGCCTTGTTCCAAATAAACTCACGACTGCATTTTTCAATATCATGCAGGATAGATACAGGAACTTCTGTGTGCGTAGCCAAGTAGGAAGGCATGGAGTGCTAGCAAGTCTCCGAGAACAACCAGTCAGCGATGATGCTGAAGAGAAGTGTTAAACAAGGAATTTGTAACTTGCCCAGTCCAGTTTTTAAGAATTTCTCTGTTAGGAGTTCTGTAACTTAAACCTTGAGACTGTGATCAGNCAGGAACTTCTGTGTGCGTAGCCAAGTAGGAAGGCATGGAGTGCTAGCAAGTCTCCGAGAACAACCAGTCAGTGATGACGCTGAAGAGAAGTGTTAAACAAGGAATTTGTAACTTAAACCTTGAAAACCCAGTCCAGTTTTTAAGATTTTCTCTTTTAGGAGTTCTGTAACTTAATCCTTGAAACTGTGATTACTTCGACCACTTAGTTTTACAGGATATTTTAAATGAGAGTTTTAAAAATCTTAAACGTTCATTTCTTGGGTTCAGAAATCTGAAATAACAATTGTGCAGTGCCAAAGTGAATTTTCTGTGTGGAAGCTGGAAGCTTCATATAGCTAGTGATATAATCATTGAGTGGAAATTTACTTGTAATCAGTATAAATAATCCTAAAATTTTCCCGTATTTATGAAGATTTTGGCATTATCAAAAGTTAATAGCTTCATCTTCTGTTGCAGGACCTCGAAAGTCGAATCCTACTCGTTAACCAAATTGGGAATTCCGATCATCTCGAGACACCAGATGTGGTTCTTTTGATGAAATTGTTGATCGTATCCACCCCCTTCAGCTTAATTGATCATTCTTTTTTTAGCAAAATGGGCTGTTCAAATTATTATTTTTCCATAGAAGCTTGTGCTAGAAGTCAAAGTCAATGTCATTACTGTTTTGATTTTTGCATTAGCTGTTTAAGATATTCTTAAGATGTAACTGTAAGGCACTCACAATGCATTTTTGTTTTCTTAAAGAACTTGGTAGGATCTTTCCCAGTAAAAGATTAGATGATCTGACAAGTGTACTTACTGCATTTTATTTTTATAGATGGTTTGATCACATTAAACCCCGACTATCTGATGATCATGTTATGAGAATGGATGTTTAAGACTCGACTTATGTTAAGAAATGCAGAAGTAGATTTAAAAAACTTGTGCAAATTGTATCAAAAATAATCTTATTCTATTAGAATTAAATAAAAATATGACATTCAATAGGATGCAATGGAGAAAAAGGATTCATGTATATAAAAGCTTGTTGTGGTTGTTGTTGTTATAAATTTCCTGGCATTATTTAGTATTCATTCTGTATGTATGAGGCTTACATTTGGAAAATCATGTACCAAAATGGAAGCAAACAATTGCAGCAGAAATGGTTTCGGTTCTGCTTTTTTCTTTTGAAGCCGTGTAATTCTAAGTTGGACCCTACCTATATCAATTATTAAGGTTTATTACCCNCCCCAAGGGCTGTGCTTATCATCCGATAGGCCTCTTTGGTTTAGCCAACATTGAGTTGGAAGGGCATCTAAGGCAGCCTTCCATGAGAAGAGGCATTCGCGGGGGTGGATCTTGAGCCATTTTAGCTTTTTAAACCTGCTATGGACTTCCCCAATCGTGCCTTCATAAGAGAGCAATAATGGGTTTTCCAGTAAGGGCGTGCATAAGCTCCACTTGATCGTGGCCCAAGTGGTAGTGTATATGGATCTTAGAAATTCTATTGCATAGTTCCAAGCCAAAGCGTTGCTGTAGGCGATGTAAGTTCCAGCTGGAGTTGTCAATTAAATGCTCCTACAAATTGCCATCACAAGCTTCAATATTTATAAATGAGGGCCATTTAGTAAATGGGATAGAAGGCACCCACGTATGTTCCATTATGTTGATATCATTGCCGTTAGAGATCTTCCAACTTAATATTTTGAAGAGCAAAAACACCCGTGGTTAAGATTTTCCCAGCAATTAAGTCTCTTTTGTAGACCACGTTCCAAATGTTGAGGCCGTATTCAGGTTGCAGCAGCTTGCAGAGAAGCGAATCTCGATTAGAAATGTTGTCCCAGGCCATGCGAGCATGAAGGGAAAACATCCATTTGGTGGGGGCGTGAAAGCCCAGTCCACCCATTCTGGTCAACTGGTTTACAAGGATCCTCCCAATTAACGTAGTGCATGCCTTGTTCCAAATAAACTCACGACTGCATTTTTCAATAGCATGCAGGGTAGATACAGGAATTTCTGTGTGCGTAGCCAAGTAGGAAGGCATGGAGTGCTAGCAGGTCTCCGAGAACAACTAGTCAGCGATGATGCTGAAGAGAAGTGTTAAACAAGGAATTTGTAACTTAAACCTTGAAAGCCCAGTCCAGTTTTTAAGATTTTATCTTTTAGGAGTTCTGTAACTTAATCCTTGAGACTGTGATCAATTCAAACACTTAGTTTTACAGGATATTTTAAATGAGAGTTTTAAAAATCTTAAACGTTCATTTCTTGGGTTCAGAAATCTGGAAATAACAACTGTGCAATGCCAAAGTGAATTTCTGTGTGGAAACTGGAAGCTTCATATAGCTAGTGATATAATCATTGAGTGGAAATTTACTTGTAATCAGTATAAATAATCCTATAATTTTCCCGTATTTATGAAGATTTTAGCATTATCAAAAGTTAATAGCTTCATCTTCTGTTGCAGGACCTTGAAAGTCGAATCCTACTCGTTAACCAAATTGGGAATTCCGATCATCTCGAGACACCAGATGTGGTTCTTTTGATGAAATTGTTGATCGTATCCACCCCCTTCAGTTTAATTGATCATTCTTTTTTTAGCAAAATGGGTTGTTCAAATTATTATTTTTCCATAGAAGCTTGTCCTAGAAGTCAAAGTCAATGACATTGCTGCTTTGATTTTTGCATTAGCTGTTTAAGATATTCTTAAGATGTAACTGTAAGGCTCTCACAATGCATTTTTGTTTTCTTAAAGAACTTGGTATGATCTTTCCCAGTAAAAGATTAGATGATCTGACAAGTGTACTTGCTGCATTTTATTTTTATAGGTGGTTTGATCACATTAAACCCCGACTATCTGATGATCATGTTATGAGAATGGATGTTTAAGACTCGACTTATGTAAAGAAATGCAGAAGTAGACTTAAAAACTTGTGCAAATTGTATAAAAAATAATCTTATTTTATTAGAATTAAATAAAAATATGACATTCAATAGGATGCAATGGAGAAAATGGATTCATGTAGATAAAAGCTTGTTGTGGTTGTTGTTGTTATAAATTTCCTGGCATTATTTAGTATTCATTCTGTATGTATGAGGCGTACATTTGGAAAATCATGTACCAAAATGGAAGCAAACAATTGCAGCAGAAATGGTTTTGGTTCTGTTTTTTTCTTTTGAAGCCGAGTAATTCTAACTTGGACCCTACCTATATCAATTATTAAGGTTTATTACCTTAATAACAACATGGACACTTTGGGAGGATTCCACTTGCTCTGGTGTGTCAAGATGCATGTTACATAGAACGGTTTTGCATACTGCGAGTAAGTACTTGGAATCAGATATTCTACTCAATCTCAGTCAGTTTCTCATTCTTGGAACAAAGGTAATTTTCCAGTAACTTCAAATTATTTGTGCTGCGGCTCATACTTATCCTGTGTTTTGTGAACTACTAAGGATGCTCTAACATCCTTAGAATCATCCTTAGGCAAGCAGATGGTGCAGAACTCATTTCGAGGTGACACTTACATCAGTGGAAGAGTTCCAAGAGGAACAACATAGAAGCCTATTTTATCAGGTACTAAAAAATGTAATTGCATATCATTATGTGATTTCGAATTTTTATGCTTTCATATTTATGTTTGCAGTTTTTCTATTTTCTCATGTCATCCATTCAAACGACAATTCTTGTTTTACGCAGTTTGTGTGTTGTTAATTTATGATTTCCAATACGTTTTATTTGTCATGTTCTTTCTCATCATTTACTCTCCCAATTCACTTTACCTCTTTTCTATGTCCATGTTCTTTCTCATCATTTACTCTCCCATTTCAATTTAACTCTTTTCTCTGTCCATGATGATATGCGCTTGGTTCTTCAAAATCATTCTCATCTTTGAACTACAAAGTTTTATCTGGTAAAACTGACCTAGAATAAATATTTCTTCTTTAAAACACTTTCAGTGCTTGGTATCAACCTTCTGCTCCCTTTTTTTTTCTTCATACAGAACAGAGTTATTTACAGTTTTGACAATGACTATTCTCCTTCTTTGTCTAATCATTCTCGTTCAAGCATAGATTGGTCCTAGGGTCCAATCAATATTTCTTTCATTTCATTATGTTCAAGCATAGCTTTAAACTGTTATTTTATAATTATTTGTATTTTTTGAGCTTGAATGTTTAAGAAAATGAAATGGAAGAGAAGAAAAATGAATGTTTATTTTTTTTTAATTGTTAAATTTTAAGGCTTACATGATTAAAAGGAAATAAAATGTTAAATTTTAAGTCATATGATTAGCCTCAAATGGTACTAACAGAGGATGCGGTGTACCCGCGCCCGTTAAATAAAATGACAAAGGTGAACCTTCAGGTGCAATTTGAGGGTACCTTTGGATATATTTTTAAGAATACTTTCAAGTACATTTTTTAAAATACCTTTGAGTATGACGATAATCTTATTATGACACTTACGTATGTTAAAACATTAAATACTTAAAATGAAACGGAAAGGGATAAATTTAACATGACAGTTTATGATTTTAAAAATACTAAAGTGTATTTTCTTTGGTTATTCATGCATAACATTGACATAATAATTTAATGTATATTAAGATTATAATTGCTCATTAAGTCAAACTTACTATTGCAATTAATCAATTTTTTCAATAAAAGAAAAACTTTAGATTGATATGTCTGGTAGGAGAGATTTGGTTTATAATAGGAGGATTGCAGTTGATATGTACTAGTTTATGATGTATTTGTAGTTTTCTTACACTATTTTCTTTAGATTGTGATAAACTGTTAAATATTGTTTGAGATAGTCTTCAAATGATTGTCATTGTTTCTTGATGTTTTAAATTTATTGCACTTTGTTGCTATTAATGGTTCTTTCTTTTATATTTTGGAAGTTTTTGAAAAATGTGGAAAGTAAAAATTAAATGTTAATACAGTGCGACCGCAGTTTCCGTTTTATATTTCTAAGCCCTGGGTTGAGTCTTGACAAAAGTTGTATCAGAGAAATCATGTTGGATCATTATCTAAAAGAGCCATTAAAATGATTAAATTAATTAATAATTGATATTAATGAAGGGTTGAGTTATGTTTGATTAAAATTTTTCAGGGGGAAGAAGCTAGAGATTATACACACCCACAGATTAGTGTGAATTCTAACGCATTTAGTGAGATGATGACTGCAGTACTGCAGTTGCTTAGAAACTCTGACTCAGGCCAGTTCCAATGAAAGAGGTCAGATGGATATGTACTTAAATTTATTTAAGGATATGCGACCACCTCTCTTTTTTGGAGGAGATCTGGTGGATGTTGAAAATTAACCGCTAAGAGCTAAAAAGATCTTAGATGGATTGTCTTGTCCTCCGTGAAAATATGCATTTACATTAATATATCAAGAAGTATAAAAAGCTATGCAAGTATGCTACAAAATAGTGATTTGCCTCTACAACTATGGTAGAGAGTTCCATATCATCTATACATATTAAAATAAAAGAAACACTAAGAGCATGCTCGTCACAAAAAATAGCTACTCTGTTACATTCACATGACATACGCATAAAAAGAACTTGCTTGAAAGAAGGAAAGCAGGGTCACACTAGGCAACTTTTGCTAATTCTCCTTCTTGAGGATTGCCTTGTCTTTTAGAGAGGATAGTTTCACTGGCCACATTTGCATTAGAGAGAGAAGCGAGAGATGGTGGTGAGATCAGTTGTAGGAGAAATATGAGGGTAAAGTCAGCCACATGATTCAGTGGGACGAGTTTGTGATCATCTTTAGATACTGGTTCGTACCACTGCTCGTCAGGAGGCAGATGCAGGACAAATTTATCTGGTTGGTATAGGATGATCAATCCATTATACATTGCGAGGCAGAATTCCTCATGCTCTTAGAATATCCCCCTTAGTTGATTCCAAATGCAGAGAAGTGCCATCGATTTTTATCTGGGTTGAGAGATGTGATTTAACAACCATTGATTCCTTTTGGAATTAATGATTACTCTGTTTTGGTGGAGAGAGTTTGGAGGATTGAGCTGGATCTAGAGACTACTCAGAGGACGAGGGACTTTTAGAAGAGGAGGAATTCAGAGGGTTTAAGTTTCCTTGGGGCTCTCAGTGCCTCAGTGCAGACATTCCTTCCAGTCAGTGAATACTGGTGCTAAGAAGGCTAAATCTAGCAGCATAGACATTCAGTTTGAAGCAAAGAAATGAGACAAGTGTGGATGGTCTCATACGGGAGAGTGTCTTTCTGGATCCAATACTTGATTTTGGTGCCATCGATCAGGAAATATGGTGAAGAATTACCCTAAATTGGGTCAGAGAGCTTCAACAAATTCTAAGGGCAATGTTGCACTACGTTAGAGGAGCTTTGACAGACCGAGTGCAGTTGAATCTTCAGGATCAATGCCAAATGTAAGTCAAGCACAACAAAATGTTCAGCCTAGAGTTTATGCTCTCACAGTAGGAAGCTAAACACTCTTTTGATGTCATCACATGTATATTTCACTTTTACTAATTTTAATCTGGTACACTTTTTATCATCTTAGAATTCATGTCATGTCATCTATAACACAAAATAATAATCTCAATATATTAATAAGTCGGCTCTAAATTTTTAATACAATAATTTTAATGGTAGGTATCATATTTCTTCAAAGTAGACCGATAAGGGTTTTGTTTGATTCAGGAGCATCATATCCTTTTATAGCTGAGGAACTTGTTAAAAGTGATGCAATTGAATGTTTTTCAATGTCAATGATACTATATGTTAGAATGCCAAATGGTACTTTTCTGGAAGTTAGTTAATCAGGTGAAGTGAAGTTTATGTTTGACAGAAAAAATTTTGAGGTACAACTTTTTATGTTAGCTTTGGTGGAGTTTGAAGTAATTTTAGGTATGGATTGGATGTCTTAAAACTTTGTTACCATTGATTACAATAATCAAAATAAATGTTTATGGTAGATTGGTTAAATTTTTTGGTGATAGAGGACTACATGTTTGAAGGCTTTTAAATTGTTGAATCGTAGAAGTTAAGGTTCTTGCTCAGGTGATAAATACTTCTAAGGAAGTACAGTCTTTGGGTGATATTTCGGTGGTAAGAGAATGTGTTCCTTCATGATTTTCCAGGGCTGCTATCAGTGCAAGAGATTGATTTCACTATCTTGCTCTTGCTAGGTTCTAAGCCGATATTCAAGGCACCCTACATAATAACAGTTAAAGAGCTGCAGGAGTTGAAGAGCCAACTGCAGGAGTTACTAGTTCATCAGACTAGACATCTCACCTTAGGAAGCTCCAGTATTATTTGTGAAGAAGCATGGGAACTTCAACATGTGTATTAACTACAGGGAGTAAATATACACCATCGAAGATTGACAATATGTTTGATTAGTTAGAGGTGGTTTTTGTATTTTCAAAGATTGATCCGAGGCCAGACTATTTCCAGCTAACGATTAAAAACGAAGACATAGCGAAGACAACTTTCAGGACCAGATATGAGCACTATGAATTCGTAGTGATGTCATTTGGACTGACAAATGCTCCAACAGTATTCATGGACCTGATGAATAAGGTCTTCAGACAGTTTTGAGATACTTTTGTGATCGCCTTTATAAATGATATTTTGGTGCATTCAAGGGATGAGGTCAGTTATACAAATCATTTATATGTGCTACAGGTTTGAAGGAGAATACACTTAATGCAATATTTTCTAAATGTGAATTTTGGTATAAAAGTGTGACTTTTTTTGGGCACATTATCAGTGGAGATGACATCAGTGGATTAGAATAAGGTCAACATAATTGCAAATTGGCGAAGACCTACTATTATCATTGAGGTCAGGGGTTTTTTAGGTTGGGCCTATTATTACAGGAGATTTGTCGGGTGATTCTCACAGATTGCTATGCCACTATCAAGATTAACTCAAAAGATAGTGAAATTTGAATAATCAGTTTGTTGTGAAGAAACTTTTCAGAAGCTAAAGTCTTGCTTAATGTTTACTCCAGTTTTGGTCATTCCTTCAGGTTCTGATGGGTTTTAGATTTTCAACGATGCATCGTTGAGGAGATTCGGTTGTGTGCTTATGCAACATGATAGGGTCATTGCACTTGCATCACAAAAATTGAAAAAATCATGAAAGGAAATACCCCACACTTGACTTGAAGCTTGCGTCAGTTGTATTTGCACGCAAGATATGGGGCACTATTTGTACAAAGTTAGATACAAAATTTTTACTGATTACCAGAGTTTGAAGTATATCTTTACTCAGAAGAAGCAACTTGAGTCAGAGGAGATGATTGAAGTTTATTAAAGATTATGATTTAGATATTCAATATCATTCGAGAAAGTTGAATGTTTTACAAATGCGCCGAGTAGGAAAATTTTAGGTAATTTGAATTATTTGTTTCCTCGGCAGGAACAATCAATTAAAGGTCCGGAAAAGTTGAAGCTTTCTATAGTTGAGTATGGTGATGATAATATGGTTCAACTATATCAATTAATGGTGTAGTCCACTTTAAAAAGCAAAATTGAAGATTTTTTTTAGCTAAAGATAACAGGCTAAAAAAATCCTAGAGTAGGTTAAGGCGGGCCGTTTGGAGAGGCATGTGTTAGATTAGAATGGTTTATTGAGGTATAATAAAAAGGTTATGTTTCAAATGTATATGATTTGAGATGAGAAATTCTATGGAAACACATTTATTCGGTTATACCATTTATCCAAGGAGTAATAAAATGTACTAGGATCTAAAAGAAATACTTTGGTGGTCAGGATTGGAGTGGAGTGTGATAGAATTTGTGGCTAAGTGTCCTTTATGTTAGTTAGTGAAGGCAGAGCATCAATGTCCTGGTGATCTGTTGTAATCTTTACCGATTTCAGAGTGTAAATGAGAGGAGATCACAATGAATTCTGTGATTGGGTTGCTTAGATCACATTAGGGTTGTGATGCTATATGAGCAATCCTCGACAAATTGCCTTTGTTTGCCCATTTCTTACCAATTAGATATAGATTTATTAGAGAGATTAGTCAAATTATATGTGGATCAAATTGTGAGGTTGCATTGAGTCCTAAAGTTTATTTTCTTTGACAGAGATGATAGATTTACTTCCATATTGTGGAAGAAGGTTCAAGAAATTTTGGGAACACAACTGACTTTCAGTACAACATTTCATCCTCAGACATATGGTTAGTCAAAGAGGATTCAAACTTTAAAGGATCTACTGAAGTTGTGTCCTTGATTTTGGTAAAGAATGGGAATCACATATACCTTCAGTAGAATTTGTTTACAATAACAATTACCAGATTAACATCGGGATGACTCCATATAAAACATTGTATGGAAGGAAGTGCAAGACACCTATATGTTGGGCAGAAATAGGTGGAAGAAAGATCATTGGAGCTGATTTAGTTGATGATGTTATTGAAAAGATTAGACTATCAGAGATAGATTGAAGACAGTGCAAAATAGACAGAAAATCTTATGATGTCAAACACAAACCTATTGAATTTGAAGTTGGAGAGTTTGTTTTTATCACGCTTAGTCTATTGAAGCGTGTGCAACATTAGGGGAACACAGGAAAATTGAGCTCTAGATTTGTCGGTCCATTTGAGATTGTGGAGAGGATTGGTAATGTGGCTTATAGATTGGATTTACCAACTCATATGCAAGGAGTGCAAAATGTTTTTTTACATTTCTTCACTCAAAAAATCTATTGCAAATAAAGCTAGTAGGTTGATAGCAGACTCTGTTGATATTTAACTTGATTTGACTTATGTTGAGGACCTTGAAAGGATTCTGAATTATGATGTGAAGAAACTGCGGAACAGAGAGATCTATTTTGTGAAGATTTTATGGAAGCAAGGGTTGGAGAAGAATACTACTTGAGAGAAATTTTCTCAGATTTAAGAAAAATATACACAATTTTTTGTTTGAGGTATGCTATTTTTATTGTAACTCTTTTTAAATTTTGAGAATAAAATTTTATTACTAGTGGAGATTGTAATAACTAAAATAAAAGAATAATAATGTTAATAATAATAAATTAAATAAAGAAATAAATGGTTGTCGAAGGTAAGCCTCACATGAAATTTATTTCACGCTTATTTGGAAACTTCCTTCTTTCGAACCAGAGGAGGAGGAGGAGGTAGCGATAGTGAAGGAGAGGAGGGAGATTAAGAGAAGTTGTCGTATATAACCCTAATTGAAGGAGAAAATTTGTGTGTGTGGA
The DNA here is from genome assembly GCA_002079205.1 of Phalaenopsis hybrid cultivar. Lineage (NCBI taxonomy): Eukaryota > Viridiplantae > Streptophyta > Magnoliopsida > Asparagales > Orchidaceae > Phalaenopsis > Phalaenopsis hybrid cultivar. The sequence continues at coordinate 37,070 of JXCR01009726.1, read as the reverse complement.
AGGACAGTTGAGCCTCGCTCGGGACGAACCTCTTCTTCGAGCGTCTACACGCAACAGAAGTAGAGGAAGAGGAGCCATCCCTTGACGAGGAGATCGTGCAGTGTTTGCGTGCTGGAAGGAGTTGAAAGAAGAAGTTACTACTATTGTGCAGTGTCAAGCCGTGCGAAGGATAAGTATCTGCGGCTTTGTGTTGAGACCGATGACAGAGGAGAAGTATCTTCAGGTACATTTTTGAGGGTATCTTAGAGTATATTATTGAGAATACCTTCGGGTATGACGGTAATCCTGTTATGATTCCTAAGTTAAAATTATAAATACTTAAAGTGAAACGAGAATGGATAAATTTAATATGAATGTTTAATGTTTTATAAATAAATGAACTGTATTTTCTTTGGTCATTCATGCATAGCATTTTCATAGTAATTTAATATATATAAAGATTATATATGCTCATTAAGTCAAACTTACTGCTGCAATAAATGGTTTCTTTCGTTAAAAGAAAAACTTTATGTTATTATGTCTGGTAGGAGAGACTTGATTTACTGTAGGAGGATTGAAACTAATATGTATTAGTTTTTGATGCGTTTGTAGTTTTTTTGCACTGTTTTTTTTTCAGATGGTGATAGACTGTTCAATACCATTTTGAGATATTGTTTTTAGATTTTTTTTGTTGTTTCTGAATGTTTTAAATTTGTTGTACTTTGTGGATATTAATGACCCTTTCATATTTTTAATTTTCTAAAAAATATGTGAAAGTAAAAAAAATGAAATGTTAAAACAGTTTGACCGCAGTTTTTGCCTTTGTTAATTCTAAGCCCCGGGCCGATTCGTGATAAAAAAAATGTGTCGAGGTGTTGACAATGATTTGAGGAAGTATGAGGGTTGAGATTGATTCAGCTTAACGGTGCATTTTGGGAGGCTGCTAGTAAGCAACTTCACAATTATTGTCAGAAAGCTGCTATTGAAATAATCAACTTAATGTTTTTTTGGATAATTTGCTGTGTTGCAGCGGTTTCTGATAAAAAAATAATCATGCTTCTATAGATTTAAATTAGCTGAATGTCTGCAGTTTTCAAAATAATTATAACAGAATAATACAAACTGCTCCAGCAATACAAAAATACGTCAGGAGTCTGAATTTCTCCAATACATTAATCATAGTCATCATTTTATGCATCATATTGCAATAATAAAAACCAGAAAAGTAATCAGTAATGTTATAATAACGTTCGCCTTCATATCCACAGGATTGATTCTTCGAGATAATTTTCTGTCCATAGAATCTCTCCTGACTTGTTAAATATCTGGCATAAATTCTTCTATGTCATCAACCCATCAAAAAATCCTGCAATTTTACGTGTCCTATTTTTGGGACAGTAATAAAATCTCCTCCCATAGCTTCCTTTCTTCTTTGACATGTATTTATAATACTGCGTACAACAATGACAGAGCTTTTGAAATTTCTGATGACCTTGAAGTCATTTTTTTTGAGATATAATATTTTATTATTTTAATTACATATTAGCCTACATATGCAATTGAACAATAAAAAAAAATTAGGGTTCATAATAAAAAAAAGCCAGTTATAAGGAAAATATTTATCAATATTTATCTTTAAAGTTATAACCTTTAAATTTAAAATATTGAAACATGGAAGAAAAAAGAGACATCAGCTAATCCTCAAAACATCTATAACAGTGAATATTAAAATGAAAACACTACAAAATATTAATTAGATATAGTCGATTAATAAACTAAGACATCTGTATTGTTTTTTCTCAACTGCATCATTTCCTGAGCACTTCCCCATTGGGCGTGTTGAAATCATTTCTGCAAAAATATTCCTTGAGCAATGATTGACCTGCCTGATGTTTGAATGCTTCTACAGGTATGCATGTTGAATATTCATCCAAGACTCTGAAATCAATATCTTCCCAAGATGGATGCCTCCATATTAAATTATGTAAAGTTGTTGTTGCAGCAACTATCTTTATTTATTTTTTAAAGGAATATGTTAGCATACTTCAGAGTATGACTCACTTTTTCCTCTATATGTTGAATGTTCTCTTGATAACATTACGTAATGATGAGTATCTTTTGTTGAACAATTATAGGCTTGTGATGCACCCGTGATCAATGTTCTTGTGCGCTCGCACACAGTTGTGCTTTCAAACCTGTTGTTATGCACTTGCTCACTCTTGCCCTAGCTTGTAGACCCGATGGCTTCTAGCAGGTCGCCATAGGTTTGTGGACATGCACTTCTTCCTTTTTGTTAGTTGCTCTCTTCTTCAAATAATTGTAAATACTTGTTGATTGTATGCTCACCACTATTGGGAAGCTCTCACTAGCATTCCCTCTCATCGCTTCCTAGATGTTCTTAAAATTATGATAATTGCATTCATTTCTTTCTATATTGTGCCTTAAATTGCATGCAGTTCTCATTTTTTTTGCAAAAGTTTTGGGTGAATCATTGGACTCAAAATTGTTTCTCTCTCCTACCCATTTCTTTTTCATTGTCTTTAACGCACAACTTCACCAAAACNCACAAGTAGTAGAAGCAAGAATAGGAGTGCCAAAAGCTCTGCCATGTTTCTTAGCATTGTGAGCCCTCCAACGCTGTTAGACAAACTTGCAATAGACAAAGAGAGGCCCCATCATGTTGCGGTCCGAGAAGGTAATCCCAGTAATAACATCGTTAAGGGAGTCGAAGTTCAGAATATAGAAACCCCAATGCTGTAGTTTTTGTATAGCCTCCATAAGGAAACGACACCTCTCAATCACATGTTCAATATCTTCATGTTTGGTACAGCCCCAAGGGCTGTGCTTATCATCCGATAGGCCCCCTCTTTGGTTTAGCCAACATTGAGTTTGAAGGGCATCTAAGGCAGCCCTCCACGAGAAGAGGCATTGGCGGGGGTGGATCTTGAGCCATTTCAGCTATTTAAACCTGCTATGGACTTCCCCAATCGTGGCTTCATAAGAGAGCAATAATGGGTTTTCCAGTAAGGGCGTGCATAAGCTCCACTTGATCGAGGCCCAAGTGGTAGTGTATATGGATCTTAGAAATTCTATTGCATAGCTCCAAGCCAAAGCATTGCTGTAGGCGATGTAAGTTCCAGTTGGAGTTGTCAATTAAATGCTCCTACAAATTGCCATCACAAGCTTCAATATTTATAAATGAGGGCCATTTAGTAAATGGGATAGAAGGCACCCACGTATGTTCCATTATGTTGATATCATTGCCGTTAGAGATCTTCCAACTTAATATTTTGAAGAGCAAAAACACCCGTGGTTAAGATTTTCCCAGCAATT
>JXCR01009721.1:0-10843 GCA_002079205.1 Phalaenopsis hybrid cultivar | reverse complement strand
ACTTCTTCCATCATCAACTTCTTTTCCTTAACTTGTGGGTTAGGTTCAGAGTTAAAACCTAGAGGATAATGAGGTCGATAATTAGAATTTCCTTGAATGTTCAGATTTTTGGATGAATTCACTGAATTGTTATAATTATTCCAACTAAAATTAGGGTGATTTTTCCATCGAGGGTTAAAATAGTTAGAATAGGGATTGTTATTTTGATTATTTATAGCGTTTAAACTTTCGTAAGATGATTGAGTATCAATAATTTATCCTAGTGAGTTTTCCACTAGTACTAGGGATATTTGAGAATAGTTCACTCCTATTTAATATGAAAAATTAAATAGAATTTCTATTAAGCTGGGTTCGGAAAAGCTTCCTATAAGGGTAAGCCCTTATAGTTAATTACATCTTAAATAATGGAAGTAACCTAAGAAAATTCTCGATAAAAATCAGGGGATATTGTCTTCAAGGAATTCAAAAGGATAGGACTTTTCAACGAGATTGGACAAAGAGGTGTGAAAAGGGTATAGCTAAAATTTGGAACATTTTGTTTTGGAATCCAAAGGAAGAGATTAGGGGATGTCATAAATCCGGAGGAGAACCTCGGTGACTCTCCAAGCTACCCTATAGTTTGGCTTCACTTTAGAGGAGAAATATTTAATTGTTTCAACCTGTCAATTTTTATTTATTTAGGGCTTACATTCATATGCAACGATCACACAAATAACTTGAAAGATGTGAGGATTTAGGTCATGAAGAATGATAACCTTGGGATCCTAAAATAATTTAGGCCTTATATTGTATAACAGAACTATATAAAAGCCTAAGAGGTGTTGAGGATTCATGTCGCACTAGGGAGATAACCTCGAATTCCTATTGCTTGGTTGTTTAATTCTAAAGAAAGATTGGTTTAGCAGGTGTACACATGTTTTGCTATTGAAGATGATCGTGCTGCCCACAATGCTAGCTCCATGCTCCTCATCGTAACAAATTTAAGTTTTCTAATGTGTCAAGTTATATTGTCAATTCAAATGCCCCTAAGGTTGTGGTTCCTTAAATATTATGTGGCATGTTAAAGTTGATTAGAACGACACCGGTTAGGATCCTACGGTTCCCTCGTTCGGGTACCAATATTTTCTTTCGGAATCACTTAGTCTAAATGAATTTACTAAACTCAACCTAATAAGTTTCATACTTTCATTTAGACCATGGGAAGCCTCGTTAGCAATCATAGGTTACCTCCTCTGAGGAATTCTCGATCATCCGATAGAGACATCTTAATGTAGTTGCAGTTTTTGTTTTGTGATGTTCGTGATTAAATTTTGAGTTGTTTTATATTTTGAATGTTGTGGCAATGAATTTTATCTTGTTTGATTTTTAAATTTTTGTTTTAGTTTTGTGGCTATCCTAACAATTTTGGTTTTCACACACAGGGTGACATCGTTTTTTAACATGCAAGTTTGAATCAAGATATACAGAAATGTAAATGTAATAATTTAAAAGTGTACCTATCGGTTCTTCTCGTTCCTCCACCTGAAAGGTTAGTTCTGATAGTATGTATATAATTTTGCAAAAATTTAAACTGCAGGAGTAGATAAAGGTATAGCTATCCAACCCCTATTGAGCCTTCGAAAGTTCTTAGTGGATAATTCTAGAACAAAGTATGGCAAGTTTAACTTGTCCTTCAAAATATCCAAAAGATTTCAAAGTGCTCAAGGTATTACTCTGAACTACTTTGAAGATCTCTTGAATTATTTCGAGTTCATTTTTGAACATATCGTAATTTTCCATTAATCATCTGATGTTATAGTGTGACTACTCCGTTGCCCAGTTTTACTTAAGAGTTATATAGATGAATGCCCCTGAGGCAAGCTCAAGTCATTAAAGATTTGGCGCCCATCATAAATAGGCTTGGAGTGCTTAAAAGATGCTAATCATTAATCATATCATCACTTCTAAACTCCAATGAATAGGTTTAAATATTAAGCTTAGCTCACTACCAAACCCTTAACAGTTCCAAAAGGATGAAGTTATAATTGTCATAAAACTTTAATTTAAATGATAGGTATCCTTATCAACAGATCATTCATCAACAATCATGGGCTAGAAGTAAGTGAGTTATAATCTTCCTAATTTAAACCCATCACTTTGGATCATTTAATTTTTGCTTAACTTCCAAAGAGTAATTCAAGAAATTACAATTTTATTCTTAATATGCAAAGGTAGCAAGTTGGTTTCTACCTTTAACCCGTTACATTTCAATCATCTAATATATTTATTAAGGATCAAAGTTAACCATCCCTAAAAGTTCATCCTAAGTTTTGATTAAGGCACCAAAATCTAAAATTACCACTTTGCCCTTGGGGCTTGAGTATCTAATCCATAGATTAATTTAAATATTAGGGAGGAAAGTATTATTTTAAAATAAAAAATTGATTTAATTTAAAATAAATATTTAACCCAAAAATAGGATTTTTCATTGTTAATTACTTAATTAAACAAAATGAAGTTTTAATTTATGGAAAAATTATTGGAGGTTTGCCTGGGTCAGAAGAATACTTAGAAAAAAATTTATGATTTTTTTAATAATATTATAATTATTATAATTATTTAAAGATCATTTTTAATGATTATTTAAATACAAAAATATGTTTTAATCTTAAAATTTTTTTATTAAACCCCTATAAGTCCAAGAAACTCAAAGGAATAACTTTTAATTTTTATGATTTATCTTTAATTTATTGTAATTATTTTAGTGAAAAAATAAAGAAAATACATTTTAGGTGTTTAGAAATTTATTTTTAATTTAGAAAAATCAAGAAAAATATTTTAACGGGTCCCAAGTGATCAAAGAACAATTGCACACATTTTCAACTATTTTTTGTATTTTTAAATATTTTGATTATTTTAATTATTTTTAATTCAAAATATACTTTAAAAATAAAATATTTTCACAAAAAAAAACTTTCTTTTTATTAAATGCCTCTGATCACAAGGAACTCAAAGAAATTATTTTTCATTATTTTCCCAAGCTTATTTAATTTAATATAATTTATTTTTTACAAAAATACCATTTTTACGTACAAAATCTATCTTAATGGCCAAATCAACTTAAATAAATTTGAAATTTTTATAGTGAGTTGAAATGTTTTTTATGAACAATGTGAAATTGATTTTATCCATCTTTATTTATATTTAATTTAAATAAATTAATTCAAGGCAAAAATGTTTAATTAATAACAGGAATGCACAAAATTATTCAAACCATCACAATATTTTTTCGAAGCTTTTCTGACCACAAAAAACCTAACAAAATTGATCCCATAACCTGATGAGGAATATTTTATATTATATGATTAAATAAAGCCAAAATAGCTACTTAGGCTTAAAAATTAGGGTTAGAAGCACAAAGGTGCTCTCTAACCTTGGAAAAATCAGAGGAGGCACCTTCTATCATGAGGAATCAACCCTAAAAATTTCAAGCTATGGTGATTAGTATTTAATCATAATGAATTAAAATAACTCGGAGAGTATTTAATTAATTAAAAATAATACACTTGGAAAATAATTTTTATTTCTAGTCCACATTACTCTCGTCTGTTCACTGAGCAAAAGGGTATTTTTATTTTATTTTTATGATTTTTCTATGCAAAGTTATGATTTTTCAAAGATCTCTTATTTATTTAACCCAAGAAAATCCTAATTTTCTATTCATCCCACTCATGCGCCGCGTCATCCTTGTCCTCTCCGAAATGCCACGCGTCGCTTCTTGGTTTGGCTTCGCCATTTGACTCGGCAGCCATGCGTCTCGCTGTACACGCGAAGAGTCAATCTGGCTCGATCTCGTCCATTCGTTCAACACACGCTCGATCAGACGACTCTCCTCATCATCCCCGATAGCTAGAGCGCGTGAGCCATCTAACTTCTAGACTTAAGATATCACCCGATTCTCAATTAAATCACATGGGGTTTGTTCATACATCTTCATCTACTCAAGGAGAACACATCCATATGATTATAATTCCATGAAATCATACTTTTCTTCATAAAAGACCAAACCGAGCTCAAATTTATGATTAATGGTCTATACCTTTATCTGAGAGGGGAGGCTTCAATCAGATGCTTGTGTAAGCTTCAATAAAGTCCAACAAACCTTCTGGATGTGTTGATTTCTTCTATTGTAAGTTCCAAGTAGAAGTTCAATGAAATGGGGTGTGTCCTTGGTCTAGGAGTGGCTTGAAGAGCTCAATAAAGGGGATTTCAATGGGAATCTTCCTCTCTTACTTTGGGGAAGCTCAAGAGTAGTTCAAATTGGCATTTGGGGGAGTTTTGAGGATGGCCAAAATTTGTCCTGATTTTGAGCTCAAAAATTGAGCTCGGGTGATGGAGGAAATGGCCAAGAGATGGTTGCAATGAGCTTAGAAAGTCTTGGAGGAACTCTGGGAGTAATTTGACAGAGTTTCCCCAAGGAAATTGGATTGCCTTATGTTTTGGCCATGGAGGAGGGTTTTAAATAAAATGGCCTAGGGTGAAGCTCAGGGCTTCAATTTGGGTGCAGTGTGGAGTTGATGTGGAGGGCTTCAAAGTGCTAAGTACCAATCAGAGCTGGGCATCTTGGATGGGTGCTTTGGGTTTTGATTTAAGGGGGGTGACTCTCAGTTTTTAGAGTTTTCTGGCCACTAGGTCGACCGGTAAGGCCAGTGGAGTTGATCAGAGGAGTCAGGTGAGCTAGGGGGATGGTTAAGTATGATTAACCCTTAATGGTTTGGATGATGGTGGAGATATTTTGGCTTAGGCCCAAAAAAGTTAAAATCCCCTAAATCAAGGTACCATTGGTACATGGCTTATCTAGGGTGGGCTAGGTGAGTCTAGCCTGGTCACTAGGGTCTATTTGGTGGTTTTGGTGTCATCAATTTGGTCATTTGGGCATGGCTAAGTCAATCTTGGTGCAAGGGTTCAATTTGGGTCAGATTGGCTTGAAGTCGGGTTTGGGTTAGGCTAGACATGGCATTGAGCCCAATTGATTGATAAATTTAGTGTAGATGATTGTCATGAAGGGTTTATAAAAGATTTGGGTTGATTTTGAATTGATTTGGAGGTTCAATTTGAAGGATTTTGTGCATGTGGTCAATTTAGGGGTGTTGAGTTAGACTTGGGCTTAGGCTGGGCTAGAGTTTGGTTAAGTAAAAATTGATGGTTAAAAATGGTCTACAGGAATATTATGAAGAGATCTCAACATCAATTGGGTGTCAATTTTGGGGTTTGGGCATTCAATTAGGTAACATTTTGACACATGGCCAAATTGGGGCAAATTTAGGGATTTTGGATTTGGGTTAAAATTGAGCGGAATTGAAGCTTGAAATAGTTCAATTGAGGGTTTAATTTGATGTCTGGTAATATTCAAAAGAGTTTATGATGCATAATTGGGGTAATTGGATAGGTTTGGGGGTTCAATTTAGTTAGATTTAGATTTTGGGCCAAATTGGGGCTTTTTGATTTGGGTTGAAATTGGACTCAAATGTGGGTCAATTGGACTTGAATTTAGTTTGAATTGAGTTTTTTCATGATGAATTTGAGCTTAGAATTGAAATTGGGGGAGATTGGGGTCAAATTAATTGACATTTGGGGAGATTTGGGGAAATTGGGCTCTTGATGGCAATTTGGGGCTTGGTCAAAATAGGTCAAATTGGTCAAATTAGACTCAATTGGAGGGTCAAATTGGTTTTGGAGATATTTGAAATCATTTTGGAGGTTTTGGAAAAGTTTAGGCCACCAAGGGCTTTTTTATAACTTTAGCAAATTTGGGGGTATTTTGGTAATTTTGGCAATTTTGGATTGTTTTGGGCAATTTGAGTATTTTGAAATGTTTTGAAATGATTTTGAACAAATTTGGGTATTTTGGGTGAAACTGAGAATTTTGGCGGTAATTTGGGTAGTTTTATGGGGCAAAATGTTGAGCTGGATATTTTGGTAAAATTGGGCTGCAAACCACCCTATTTGAGTCATGGACCAATGAAATCCCCATTTGGGTCCTCTATGTACTGGTCCTAGCTAAACCCTAACCTAGGGCTAGTGGGTCTAGGGGACCATCTACAAGAGTCTACCAAAGAATCAACGGATCAAAAAACAAAGTTTGGGTTTAGGGTTATGAGTGAAAGTGAGTGCAAGTGAATGAACCAACTCGAAACAAAGACCCAGAGTCAACTTTAAGGCCAATCAGGCCTATGGGAACTAACCTTGAGCTCCCCCATATTGACCCCACCTACTAAGTGCTATAGGTTAGGACCAATATGTGGAGCAAAGGATGGTTTAGAGTTTCTAATAGTGAGGGTTTCTTTCTAGTCTGCTAGGAATAGTCAACAAGAAAGTCTTATGGCTAGACCCTAGGCTATTAAAGAGGAAAAACTAAACCTCAACCAAAAGTGAGGTCAACTGGCCTGGCCCCATTCATTTTTGTGAAAGTTACCACCCCAGATGTCTAAGAACGGTCCACTGGATTCGATTTGAACTGTAGTCAGGACTTTCCTTCTTGCAAGAAGGTGAAAGTCACTACTACCCCCCAGCCCTCATCAAGTCCATCATTCTCGTGCTCGCTAGATCTGCCACTCCTGTGCTGAAGAGAGTCATCACACTTACTACTACCAGATTTGTTGTTACAGTACCCAAAGTGTCGTCTGCCAAAGAAAAAGAGACTCTGCTTGAAGAAGATCCAGTTGATGTTTTTTCCCTTCCACAGTTTGTATTCGAGCTTGGTTATAGTTTGAGAGCTGTACCGTGGACCAAGTCTCAAAAGAGGAACCGTAACCGTAAGATTCTGAGGGTCACCAGGGCCAAGTCTCCCAAGTTAGCTTCCATCGAGGAGATTCCTCTACAGGAGGAACTTGGAGTACTTGTGACCTCTTCCCTCCTCTGAGGGAGTAGGTTTCACCCATTTTCATACACTACTGGAGATGAGAGCATCCAAAGGATTGCTGCTGCTTTACCACCACCTCATGGTCATGGTGAGGAGAGGAAGAAGCCTACTTCTATCACCCAAGTTTGTACCATGTTTGATAGATTAGCTGACAATGAAGGATGTTCTGTTACCAAGTTGCTTAAGCAGATGGGTTGCGCACTATCACCAAAGATGAAGAATGAGATATTAAGGAAAGACATATTTTCTAGTCAGTTATAGAGATCAGTAGAAGTATCATCAGCTCGTATTCCTATCATATTTTGTTTGGGAAGTCGTGTCGCTACCATTTCCACTGTCACCAGTTATACTATCGTTGTCTCGAGGCCTACATAATGTAGACTAGTCAAGTCACGTTTGGATCTGAGAGTACCGTACGTTGTCATATACGAGGAATTTCAAAAGAAGGATAACGCAAAGAGACCTTTTTACCATTGTACTAGGCCTGCACCATAGGGAGCGCACTTCTCATCGACATACAGATGCCTTTATTGAGACACTTCGTCTAACGGAATCAATGTCAAAGAGGAAAGTGTGGGTACCTAAGGTTGCCGCATTTATGCATTTTGAGGAGCCTGTGGGGCAATTTCGTAAGATGGATCATGAGTCCAATGCTCCAGCTATCGTTACTGCCATTGCTTTAGAGTCCATTGCAGAAAGCAATGATGGTCAAGATAAAGAGAAAGTAGTCCATGATAAAGCAAGGAAGCTCATAGCTAAAATTTTAGAATTGGCAATGGAGCGAGGAATGGACGTCAATGATGAATATTACGATTTGTCATATTATCTCGATGAGGATTTCATGGAAATCAATGTTGTCGAGACCGGGGTCGTGGCATCTATGTGCGATGCTCCACTGTTTGTCAAGGAGAACATCACGGATGACTTGCAAAGGGTCATTCAATTAAGCGAGGAGCAAATCGATTGAATGGAAAAGAGAAGGGAGGATATGGCCGCCATCATGGCTACCATGGCTACATTTCATGAGCAGTCGTAGTTGCAATAGATGGCATCTCCAGAAATCAACCAACCTGAGATTTTGTACATTTATGATGAAAGGAAAGAGGCCGCTTCCGCCAACAGGAATGAACCAAAAAAGAAGGATTCAATTCAGAGTTCGATAGCAGAAAGGGACATCAAGAAGTTGGTCGAGTAGCAAGTAAGGGAGGCCTTAGCCCAATTTAAAGGAAGTGCACCAAATTCAAAGGGTTTACCTTACTTAGAAGAATTCAATGTCTTATCATAGCTCAAGGGCTTTGTTCCACCAAAATTCAATACTTTTGATGGAACGGGAAACCCTCGACAACATATTGCACACTTTCAGGTAAGTTGCTGCAATGCTAGGGGTAACAAAGCACTGTTGTTCCATCAGTTCAACAACAGTCTCAGGGATCACATTGGATTGGTATTCAAAGCTACCCAATGGATTAGTGAAGACGTTTTCTGAGTTGGTGAACTTTTTTGTGAAGAGATTCAACAAAGCACAACATCATGTCACCATAGGAGATCTCGTAGTTGAGCGAAAGAAATCTAATGAGACCTTTGTTGAGTATATTTTGAGATGGAGGAACTTGAGCATGAAATGTGAGCCTCAACTATAGGAATAACATGCGATAGAGATTATACTTAAGAGCATTCAAGGTCTGATAGCCTTCATGCTTAAGGGACTTACAATTAAGTCATTTGAGAAGTTAATCAGCAAGGCTAGCAGCCTACAAAAATGAAGTTAAGCATACGGAGTCCTTGGAAATGCTGAGAAGTCCATATCAGCTAAGGCATTCGAGAAGAAGTTCGGAACATGGCAACGGTAGATAAGGGAAAGCTGCCAATGAGGATTCAGGTCAAGCGGTCTCATCAAGATTCCCAAAGGTCATCACGACACAATCAGTCTCAGCAGCAGCAGGTTTAGTAGTACAGTTAGTCTGTCTAACAGTTATTTCAATGAAGACAGTAAAGAATAAATGGAAGATAGGGTGGGGTCCATTGATCGTAAATTGATTTAATAAAGTGTAATCCTTTAAATATGATGACTTAGCAAAGATATTCTAGAATTTGATGAAGAATCATGAGTTCAGATTACCTAAGCCGAAGAAGCCAGACAAGGTGGACAAGAAGGATCTCCCAACTAATGCCCTTACCACGGATTACTTAGGCATACCATAGAGGGTTGTTTTAGCTTCAAAGATTGGCTCGAGAGAAATTTTAAAGAGGGAAATATAATAATTTTGAAAGAATTTTTAAAAGAACCTAAAAGAGGTTCTGTAAATATTATTTTAGCAAAGCCAATTGTTTTAATAGGCTCGTAGGAAAATAATGGTGGATGGAGCACAATTTGGAGCAAACCCTTTAAGAAGATATTGGATTAGATTCAGACCATTTCAGTGCAAGCCGCTGCTCAGAGTCTGCAACCTGCCAGGCCAAAGATGGAGATTATGTTGAAGAAGCCATCGCAACCGGAGACCAAGAAGAATGAGATCATGCACGAGATGAAGGTTGATAGCGCAAAGTAGGACAGGGGTTGCCTCCATTAGATTGGTTGTTTAGAGTTTGGGGCAGAATTCCCTCAAACTGCTGACTTTATATGATTATCTTTACGCCCCTCTAAAGTCTTGTGATTATAAGAATTGCGATTTCGGCTATGTTTTGACTTTCTCTAGAGACGGTGAAAGTGTTCTCAACCAATTTAAACCCAATTTTGATTCCCAGAAATATCCTTAAATCATACTAAGTTTTGATGGATATGCTAACAAAGATGAAATAGATGTCGACAACACCAGTTACAATAGTTCAGGGAGCAAGGAGCAAGTCTTTTAGTGCCAAGAAAAATAAAGGATCATCAACTTGGATTTTTTTTAATTCAGAATCAACGCCAAAAGAGTTTGTTATGATGTTAAAGTAAAAGGATATCAACGAGGTGAATCTGAGGAGAGGGAAAGTGTTACCCCCAAAAATGGCTCTAATGGAAAAAAGGTATATGAATAGTTACTCGAGAAGAGCCATCTCTACCAAAGGAAGAAACAAATGCTCAAGAAGAAATTGAAGGTTCAAATAAAGGGGATTATAACATACTAGCTCGTCTTAAGAAGTTGTCAACCAGACTAAGCATCTATGATGCTCTAATCCTATCAAAGGAGTTAAGAGAAACTTCAGTCAAGGCTTTGCTGGATCTAGAAATTTGATTAGCACAAGTGGCTAGTGATATACCAAAAATATATGCACTTTTTAGACTCATATTTTATACTCATTTTTTGTGATATTGCACTTTAATGGAAGGTAATTTCTATGTTTTATTGCAAGTTGTTGATTTCGAGGACTTGAAGCAAAAAGGAAGCAAAAAAGATGAAATTTGAAGCAAAAAAGGAGAAGTTCAAAATTTGTTCAGCACTGATGGAACTAGATTGGGCATCGACGACATCGTTTAATAGAAAATTTGGATTTAATTATGGACCTCTATCGTCGACAATGCAGTGTCGGTGAAAGCCCTATTTCTAGAAGATTCGATGAATTTGGATGCTTATTTAAGAGTTGTTAGATGCACAGATTGGAGAACCAACTCTATGCTTTATTTGGGGTCGAAATTGATCAGAAATGTGACTCTTCCTAATTTCTCATCGCCCAAAACTCAATCTCCTACACACTAAAAATTCTTCCATTTTCATTCCACAACCATTTAAAGTCCATTATTCTTATAGTTTTGAGTTTTCATGGTGAGATTAAGTGTTAATTTTTCTCTAAGAGTTGTTGGAGAAGGAGAAAAGTGAGAGATTTCTTCTTCCTATATTTTTTAGGAGAGGCTACAAGGGATTTGCTTTGAGAAAGAGTTTCAGATAAGTATTGTTTATTTAATAGTGTTGTATGAACTTTCTTTTATATATGAAATTTGTGTTTTATTGTATCTTTCTC
>JXCR01009719.1:0-12671 GCA_002079205.1 Phalaenopsis hybrid cultivar | reverse complement strand
ATAAAAAAAAATTATATAATTATTTATATAATAATATATTATATATATTATTTATATAATAACATATTATATATATTTATATTTAAATTTTAATCATAATATCTCGTGTGGTAAAGTGGTTAATACCTTCTTTTGTATATATTTGGTCAAGTTCGAATTCCACACTTTACATCTATTTTTTTCAATTTAATTTTTACGAGCCAATTTCGAGCCGAACACGAACACGAACAACTGTCGAGCACAGAGGTCTTAATTAGAAACTGTGACAGTAGCAGTTGACGACAAAAGCTGTAGTTGGTGGCTGCAAGAACAGTAGGCTACAGAGTCTGTAGTTGGGAATTGTGATAGTAGTAATTACTCATAATGGCTATTGTTGGTGGTTGTAATAATGACAGTTGGCTATAAAGACTGCAGTTAGAAGCTGTAATAGTAGCAGTTGGCCACATAGACTATAGTTGAAAGCTATAACATTCGTATTGGGCCACAAAGTTTGTTGGTGGTAGCTGTAACACTAATAGTTGGCCATAAAAGCCATAGTTGGTGTCTAAACCTCTTTTATAAGGGAGAACAAGGTTACAATTTTACATTGAATATTGCATTTATTTTATACATTATGAAAAAAAATACATCTGTTAGCAGCAACAACTGTATTCTGGCTAAGAAAGTCGTAAGCATTGGTTGTTGGTGGCTAATGGGCGGTGATCGACGGTGGTTAGCAGCTACGAAGGCTGTAAGTCTTCGTCAGGTCTTCAATACGAGTGTTATCCATTACAATCGTATTTGGGATATAACGTTTGCAGGCAGGGATCGCTAAGGTCGGCGGTAGGGGTGATGATGACTGGTGGCGGTCGACGGTAGTCGATGGGTGGTGTTCGACAGCTACAGAGATCGGAAGTTATCGTCAGTCCTTCAATATAAGTGTTATCCATCACAACTGTATTTGGGATACAACATTTGCAAGCAAGGGTCATTGGCGGTTGGAGGTCAACAACTAGAGCTGTCAAAATGGCTAGCTGCTCGTGAACAGTTTGTGTTCAGTTCGTTAAGAAGTTCGTGTTGATTTATTCACTAAACAAACGAACTAAACACGAACATTTTTTTGCGCTCAATATATAAATGTGCTGAACACGAATAAAGATTTGTTCATTCATGGTTGACTCTTTTTTCCTCAAAATAATTAAATTATATATAAATATATATATAATTAATTAATATTATTTTTAAATAATTTATTTGTTTAAAAGGCTACAAAAATTTATAATCAATTAAAATTATTAATTAAAAAAATAGAACAAAAATGTATTAAATTATATTTAACTATTTTTTAATATAAATAAAAAGATTTAAATCTCGCTCATACATTTAACATTCTACGACCGCATGATTAGGGTTATCAATACGACTTTTTGTTCGCGAACAGCTCGTGTTTGACTCGCTGGGCAAATGAGCCGAACACAAGCATACTTTTTGTGTTCGAAATATTAACGAGCTGAATACGAACAGGAGTATTGAGCTCACTTGTGTTTGACTCATTCACACCCCTATCGACGACAACAAGCAATGATGACCGACGATGGTTGATAGTGGCGGATGGGTGATGGTTGATGACTGTGAAGGCCGAAAATTGTTGTTGGGTCTTCGATACGAGTGTTATTCTCTACAATCGTGTTTTAGGCTTTTGGAAAATAACTTCCCAACCATCTCATCAGACAACTTATATTGATCCCCTTGAGTATAAGAAGGGTTTTAATAGTTTGAACATCTTAATGACCTTAGAATTTAGCAATCTTAGGCTCGTTGGATTGCTTTCGTTGAGACACTCGATTTGGCTAAACATATATCATTTGAAGTTCATTTGATCATTCAATTGACGACACGAAGCTTCCAAATATGCTTTAATGGTTTGTTCTGGGTTTGATTGAACTTGGATTGACCCATCTTTGATATAATTGGGTTACAGTCAGTATAATTATATACTTACTGAAATCGCGGTCTTGAATGATCTTAAATTTGAATTTGGAAGATTCCTCATAAAAGTGCATCAATATTCATCCTTGCAAAAAAATTGTTTGATAATTGTTGTTGTCGGTACTCATATGCTTTATAAAATCATTTAAATGATTCGATTATCATGAAGGACATCGAACTATCAAAAGAAGAGTGGATTTTAAGAATACACATATGATGTTTAAAGCATTATTTAGGTATCGTTGCACCATGTTATTTTACTAATTTGATGTTTTTTTTGTTGTTGAACAATGAGGCATCATATTGCTTTATTTATCATCAATCATGTTAAAACCTACTTAAATTATTTTTTATAACACATGCGTTTTGAGGAGATGGAGTTTGTAGCACCTGAAGGAGCAGATTGATGCCCTCCTATGCCTTGCATGGCATAGCTACGCCAGACATATTGAGCATGCCGCAACCAAGCGTATCTATGTCGGTTGGATTGATACTTCAGGTTCTTCTTGAGCGTACAAAACAAATACGCCGCTTCACAATGTAACCATGCCTTGAGCTGTTAACTCTATTGTTTGGTTTGGATCCCTCGATTCGAAGCGACGAGGGTAACTCATGCGTGTGGTTGTTCTCGACATAAACTTCTTCGTGAAGGGGGATTGTCGGGAGGGCGATTTCAAAGTGAGGGTTTTCTCTTGTAAAATTGGGAGGAATGTTTGGAGTGAAGAATCTGTCATTGTATAGAGTTGATCTGAGTGTGTAACTATGTATAATTCTAGTTTTTGATAGTAAAAATTTTTTATTGTGTAGCTCTGTGGTTTTTTCTAGTTCTTGGGTGTTTCCACGTAAAAGTCGACGTGCTTTTCTTGGATTGTTTTGTTGTGCTTTTATTCGAAATTTTGTTATGCATATCTCGAATTAGTGTAATCCTATTTCGAGGTATGGTTTGATTTATAATTAATCAAAGCCCAAAGTTTTATTTCCATCCCAACAATTCATATAAGAGCGGGGTTTTTTTGATTTCAGTGGGAGCGATGACTGACGAAGCAAGGTACAAAGTGGATTTCAGTGGGTCAGACTTCACGTTCTGGAGGATGTAAATGAAGGATTTGCTGTATTGGATAAAGTTTCTCTACAAGGAATCACCAAGAAGTCTGAATTAATGACTATGGAAGAATGCAAAGTTTTGGATCGAACAACCCTAGATTTGATACATATTTTACTTTCTTTGCCTGTTGCGTTCAATATAGTGAATGAGAAAACTACTGTGAATTTCATAACGACATTGAGAAGGATGTACGAAAAATCATCTGTTTCTAATAAAGTTTTTTTATTGAATTTGTCATTCAATGTGAAGATGGTGAAAGACACTTCGGTGACAGAACATCTGAACAATTTTAACACTGTATTAAGTCAATTTTGTTATGTGGAGATCAAATTTGATGATGTGATCAGAAAACTGCTAAGTTCGCCTTCATTGTCAGACAATGTGGATGGATTGGTTACAACGGCGAGTAACTCTTCAGGGAAATTGAAGTTGAACTTCAATGATGTAGCGAGGTTCGTGCTGAATGAAGAAGTTCCCAGAAAGACAGTGAATGCTGAATCTTCAGGTTCGACATTGAATGCGGAAAACAGGGGAATAAATCTCAATAGGAATATATGAAGAGACAAATTCAAGTCTAGAAGAGAAAATGACAGAGGAGAATGCTGGAACTGCAGAAAGAGAGGACATTTCAAGGACTACAAGGCTCCAAAGAAGGTTGGTGGTGGAGGACAAGAAAAGAATCCCTCTACAATTTTTTTCACAGAATAAATCCAAGGCGACTCCTTGATTTCTTCTCTACCTAGCATTGAATTAACAAAAAATATTAAAAATTACATTCAGAATGATCTAGAGAAGGTTTAAGACTTGCAGTATCATGAGAAAGGATAATGTAGATATCACGTTATCAAATGAAACAATTGTGATGTTTATTGAAGTTAGACATGTTCTTAGCCTGAAGAGAAATTTGAGCTCGGTGAGTCAGCTGACAAAGTCAAGGTTCATGACTACTTTTACGGGTGATTTGTGAAAGGTAACCAGAGGCCATTGATTATGATTTGGGTCACATTAGAGATACTCTTTACCTGATCAAAACTATGGTTGATGCAGGTTTTTGACATCGCTGTAGCCTTGTCCATATAAGCGAGAAATGAATGAAGTCTCAACTTTCTAAAAATATCCTTCAGGGTTTGAAATCGATAGATTTTGATTTATGTGAATATTATATATATGACAAGCAAAAAATTTTTTTCTCTAAAGGTGGGTCAATGGTAAAGTCAAAAATTGGAATTGGTGTATATTGATGTATGAGATTCTACTCTAATTCAGTCTATTTGGGGTTCTCACTACTTGATCAAGTTTATAAATGATCACACGAGAAATATGAGTTTACTTAAGGACAAAATCTAAAGTATTTGAAGTGTTCAAGAAGTAGAGGACTGTTGGAAAATGAGATAGACTTGAAGCTGAAGTGTCTCAGATCAGATAATGAGAACGAGTATTGAGATAAAAAATTCAGAAATTTTAGTGCTGCAAGAGGGCATAAAATTAGACAAAATTGAAGCTGAAATGTCTCAGATCAGATAATGGGAGCGAATATATTGATAAAAAATTCTGGAATTTTAGTGCTACAAGAGGGGATCAAACATGAATTCACTGTTTCAAGGTCATCACAACATGGTGTGATTGAGCGCATGAATAAAAAAATCACAGATGCTAGAAGCATGAGGCTGCATGTAGGCTTGCCAAAATAGTTTTGGGCTGAAGTTATGAACAGTGTTGTTTATCTGATTGATTGTGGTCCGTTAGTATCTTTCAAGGAAGACTTATCTGAAGAAACCTAGAGTAACAAGAAGGTAAATCTATCTCATCTAAAAACTATTTGGCTGTTCTACATATGTTCGTTGATGCAGGGTCTAAGAGTAAGCTTGACTCAAAATCTGTCAAGTGCATCTTCATTAGGTATGATTTAGATGAATTTCAATACATGGTTTAGGAATATTAGAATAAAAAACTTATTAAGAGCAGAGATATTTTATTCAATAAAATGAAGATGTATAAGTACCAGATTGGAGCTTAGGATTGCTCGTCAAGTATATCTTCATTAGTTAAGAGTAAGCTTGACTCAAAATCTATCAAGTGCATCTTCTTTAGTTATAATTTAGATGAATTTCAGTACATGTTTTAGGACTATTAGAATAAAAAATTTATTAGGAGTAGAGATATTTTATTCAATAAAATGAAGATGAATAAGGACAAGATTGGAACTCAGGATTGCTCGTCAGTTGCATCTGAAAAGCCCAAATATGTTTAGATAAAAGACATTGGTGATCAGGAGAGTAAAAAAAGAAGAATTACTCAATTTGATGAAGCACAAGAAATTCCTCAATTACTTGCTACTAAAGTTAGGAGATCCAACAAAGTGATACTTCGATACACAAATATTCTCCTTGTTTACACTTTTTGTGCTAGCTGATACTGGTAAATCAAAGTTCTTTGACGATGCCCCTTTAGTTGAAGATTCATGGGAGTGGGAGCTTGCCATGGATGATGAACTACAATCATTGGAGTCAAATCAGACCTGAAATTTGATGATATTATTAGATGACAAAAGACAACTACACAACAAGTAGATTTAGAAGTTAAAAGAGAAGTCAGATAATAACAGATGCTGCAAGACAAGACTTGTTGTGAAGGAGTTTTAGCAAAATAAATGAGTAAACTACACGGGCGATTTTTTCTCTGGTGGTAAAGGTGACGATAGTTAAGAGTTATGTTTAGTTTAGTAGCAGAGGAATATCTACATCTAGAGCAAATAGTTGTAAAAGACGACTTTCTTGCATGAAGCTCTAGGGGAGGAATTATACATGATGTAATTGCAGGGTTATGAGGTTTTATGGAAATAAACTTTGGTCTGTAGGTTGAAGAGAGCCTCTATGACTTGAAGCAAGCTCTGAGACAGTGTTAAATGAGATTTGATAGGTTCATGACAGATAGTTACATGAAGTGCTTGGTAGGTTGTTGTTGTTTCATCAAAATCTTCAACAATTGTTCTATCTTATTTCTTTTGTGTGTGTGGATGACAGATTAATTGTATGTGCATATATGAAAAAAATCAGTAATTTGAAGGAGCAAGTATATGAGTGAGGTAAAGATCCTCGTGATGAGAATCAACAAGAACATCAGTACATGCATGCCGAAGTTGTCTGAGGCAGTATGTTGCAAAGATCTTATAGAGGCTTAATATGAGTGAAATAAAGCTAGATTGCACCCCACTTCAAGCTATCTAAGGAAATATTGCCTAAGTTTGAAGCAGATCAACCACATATATGGAAAACTCCATATGCTTCAGTAGTTGAGAGTCTCATATATGCTATGATTTGTACAAAACTAGATAGTGCATTTGCATTGAGTGGTCAACAAGTACATGAGCGATCCAGACAATTAACATTGTTAGGAAGTGAAGTGGATTGTCATGTATTTGAGAGGAACAATCAACATAAAACTTTTCTCTAGAAGTGCAGGGATCAATCTACAGAATTTTTAAGATTTAGATTGGGTAAGAAATTTAGATGTTAAAATAAGTATAATAGGGTATATTTTCACTTTGGGGAACACAACAGTAAGTTCGGTTTCCATACTAAAGAAGATTGTTGTAATTTCAAATACGGAGATCGGACACATTCCTATCACTTAAGAAGATGATTTGACTATAGGATTTTATGACAGAATTATACAAGGAGCATGAGATTGGAAAGCTTCATATTGATAGTGTTAATTCAATTCATCTTGTTAAGAACATTGGTTTTTAGATCAGGATAAACACATTTAGTGAAGGTATCACTTTATATGCTCTCTCTAAGAAGATAGACAATTGTTCTTGGGAGAAGAAACACACAACTCAAATCCTTTAGGTAAGTTGATAATTGTGGCGACTATCAAGAAACTGGAGCCATGCTTGGCTTCAGTTGGAGTCCAGGAAGGTTGGGAACGGGGTAAGCTGCACTACAGTGCAAAATTAAGAAGATGATACAGATGAAGTTGGAGATTTGGTGGATTTGCATCAAGTGCTATCAATTTATAAGTGGGAGATTGTTGAGGAGCCTGCAACACTCGAAGGAGCAGATGGTGTTGGACCTGACTACGCGCAACCAAGAGTAGCTACGTCAGTTGGATCATTCCTTCATGTTCTTTTTATTGAACACATGGAATAAATATGCCTCTTCACGGCGTGATACGCCGCAAGCAGTTAGCTATATATTTTAGTTTAAATCCCTCAATTTCGAGCAGCGAATGTAACTCTCGCATGCTGCGTTTCTCGATAGGGACTTCTTCTTGAAGGTGAATTGTCGGGAGGGTGATTTCGAAGCAAGAGCTTTCTCTTGTGAGATTGAGAGGAAGGTTTGGAGTGAAGTTTTATAAGTTTCTGTGCTTCCAGCGAGTTAATCTGATTGTATATCTCTGTATAATTCTAATTCTTCATAATGAAAATTTATGGTGTTGTGCTCTATGTTTTTTTCCTATTCTCGAGTTTTTCAACGTAAATTTTGGTGTGTTTTTCTGGGATTATTATTTTGTGCTTCTGTTCGAAATTTTGTTCTAGATTTCCCGAATTAGTGTAATTTTATTTTCGCGTATGATTTGGATTTCTAATTGAAGCCCAAGGTGTTATTTCCATCCCAGCAATGCTTACTATAGGTTGTTGATTCTTATAGGCATTGTTAGGAGTATAAGCAGAAATCTGATAACCAATCCATTGACATTGAATAACTACAAATTATTCAATGATAAACCCTATAAATTGCTTCCTTTTTGGGTTTTTTTTACCTTATCTTTTTAAATGCCAACTGGGCATAATGTATGCCGTCTAAATAAGTGTAAAGTTTGGGTTTTTTCTCAAAGAAAATTTGCTTGAAGTGCTGCTTTCAACATTTTATATGATTTGAATATTTGAAGCATTCCCTTGAAGCTTTTATTTGGTTATATTTTATGTAGATCTATAAGTAGTGCATTTATTGAATGTTATGGCATTATCTCTTCTGCCATTTGTTGCTCTGAATCTTTGATATAAATCGTAATTCATTCAAGTGAAATCAAATTTGTTTTCTTAAATTAAATTGTATTTTCACTACATATTTCTTTATGAAGTTTGAATCTTTTCTAGGTATTGATTGTAGTTTGAACTTCAGATTGCAGACAAGCACAACTTCATGATATTTGAGGATCGAAAATTTGCTGACATTGGAAATACTGTTACCATGCAATATGAGGGGTGGGATGCAATTATGCATGTATTGAAAATTTACATCCTTTATTCTTATTTTCTTGTTTATATTGACAAAATTACGACGTTCCATTCTCTCTCTTCTGTTTCAGGGGATTATTTCGCATTTTGGATTGGGCAGACATCATAAATGCACATATAATATCGGGGCCTGGAATAGTGGATGGTCTAAAGTTGAAGGTTTGTGGCAATGCTTCATAAACAAAAAACCATCTATCTTATGACTTATGAGCATTTGCATCCATACGATACACGTCATATGTGTTTTCATATCTAACACCTAAACCTTCATTTTTATTTGCATACTAAAAAATTTTTGGAAGGAATTAATTTTTTTTCCATTCAAGAGTTGGGCTTCTATAGAGCCATACAAAACCTTTAGCAAATAATCCCTAGGCTTCTTCTATAATTTCTATTTACAATTAAACCCCCTCTAAAATAAGATAAAAATCTCAACACTTCCCCTCAAGATGGACAGAAGATATCTACTAAGTCTATCTTGTTACATAATTCAGAAAAGCTAATGAACTAAGTTCTTTAGTGGGGTAGTCAACCACTTGCTCTCTATTGGCTAGTGGCTACATGACTTAGCTCTAGTAGCCCATCATTCAACTTTTCTTGGATGAAGAATCTATCAATCTCTACATGTTTGGTTCTATCGTGATGCACCAGGCTGTTGGCAATGTTAATTGCTGACTTTTTATCACACCACAACTTCATTTGAGTTTCTTGGTCCATCTTGAGCTCGACCAACAAGACTCTTAGCCACATCATCTCGATAACTCCTAAGGCCATGGCCCTGTACTCTGCCTTTGCTGTTGAGCTCGCTAGTACATATTGTTTCTTGCTCTTCCAACCGACCAAATTGCCCCCTACGAACATACTGTATCATGAGGTGGATCTTCTATCATCTGTGCAGCTTTCTTAGAGAGCATCACAATAGCTTTCAATGTCTACATTCCCATTATTCCTGAAGATCAACCCCTTCCTTGGTGCACTCTTTAGGTACCTCAGAATTCGATACATTGCGTTTAGATGACCCTTCATAGGATCATGCATATAACGGCTCACCACGTTAGCTGCAAATGAGATGTCTGGACTTGTACGACTCAGATAGATGAGACGACCTACCAACCTCTGGTATCTGTCTCGATTAACCGGCTCTTCTGCCTCTGCACTCAACTTTCCTTTCCGAACAATTGGTGAAACTGCAGGCTTGCATCCAAACATGTCTGTCTCTGTGAGCAAATCTAGCACATACTTCCTCTAAGAGAAGACAATTCTATTTACATCACGAGCCACATCAATTCCAAGGAAATATCTAAGCTGTCCCAGGTCCTTCATCTCAAACTCTTTGCCTAATCTTGTCTTTAGCTGCACAATCTCTCCCTCATCATCACCAGTGCCTATCATATCATCCACATACACGATAAGTATAGTGGTGTGACCACCATTTCTTCAAATAAACACTGTGTGGTCGGTATTGATCTGTTAGTAGCTCATGCCTACCATTGCTCTCCTGAACTTGTCAAACCAAGCTCGAGGAGACTGTTTCAAACAGTATAATGACTTCCTTAGTCTACAAACCTTGCCCAATGTTCGGTTTGTATCCAAGCCTGGGAGTATCTCCATATACACCTTCTCCTGCCAATCCCTATGAAGAAACACATTCTTCACATCCAGTTGGTGTAACATCCATCTGCCGTTCACAGCCAGAGAGATGAGAGTCTGACTGTGCTTATCTTCGCCACTGGTACAAATGTCTCATTATAGTCGATGTCATACGTCTGACTATGCCCTTTAGCCACCAACTGTGCTTTGTAGCGATCAATTTTTTTTCCTTCCGAGGTCTGCTTCATTGTGAAGACCCATTTGCACTCGACTGTCTTTTTCTCTGTTGATAGCACTGCAACTTTTCTCGAGAGCACTAAGTTCTTCCAACATGGAAGCCTTCCACTTTTTATCCTCCTCAGCAATCTGTCAACACTTTGGTATATAGATAGAGTCCAATGATGCTACGAACACTTTATGCAAAGGTGAGATGTTATAATAAGAAATAAAATTCACAATATCAAAGTTGAGGTGTTAGGAGTGGACAAAGAAGGAATAATATCACCTGAAAGTTTTAAATCAAAGATGCATGGTGCAGATGTCTCAAGAGTTGGGGATGATCGAGACAAGAGACTTGTTGGCAGATCAGACTCTGTTCCCTCAATTTGCTTCTTTCGCCGTGTATACACCCTTAGCTCACATTCAATCTAAATCCCACCACCTCGGGTTCAATCTCCTCGATTTTCGTCTACTCAGTTGATTCCTCCCACATCATATGACATAGCGTCGATCCCACTTGCACCACTCCATCACCACTACCACTCACTCTCTCTTTCCTCATATCTTCAGTATTTTTTTAAGTCACCGAAGTGTGAATTCACCTCAAGAGTGTAGTATGACTCAAATTCTCTAAATGACACATCCAGACTCACAATGAGGCTTTCCTCAATCGGGCTCCAATATATAGTAGAATAATAACCCAATATCATACATTTCACAGCTCTGGGATACAGTTTTCCTACAGATGGTCTGTTGTCTTTCACAAAACATACACATCCAAATATCTTTAGTGGAAGAATCCCATTTTTGTCTCCTTTTAATATATGACAAGGAGGCTTCCACTCCAGCACTCTTGAAGGCATCCTGTTAATTAATTGAGCGCTGCCAACACAGCTTGCCCTCATAAGTGTTGTGGGACATTCATTACCGTCATCATACTCTGGACTATCTCTAGAAGATGTCGATTCTTCCTCTCTGCTACTCCATTCTGTGCCGGTATGTACCGGCATGTGGTTTGATGTTGTATCCTTTAGGCAGACGGGCACTCAAACACATTATTATTATACTTTGTCCCATTATCATATCTCAATACCTTCATTACCGTACCATATTGAGTCTGAATCATCTTGTAAAAGTCTTTAAAGCAAATAAACACATAACTTTTGTTCCTCATTAGATATAGCAAAGTAACACGAAAACGCCATTCAATGAACGTCACAAAATATCTATAATCATTCATCAAAGTTATATAACAAGGTCCCCATACATCCAAATGTATCAAATCAAACACGACGGAGCTCCTATTCCCAAAACTAAACATAAGAGCTTCTAGTGAGCTTACTAAACTCACAAGCATCATGCATAAGTTTCTCCTTGTTTGCCTTTGCATACAAGGATGTGTACAATTGACTCAATAGACTAAATGAAAACTGTCACATCCATCTGTGATGTAGCAAAAATACATCCTCCACACACCTATCAGATTCTCCTGCTTCAGCATTCTCAACCTTGAATGCCAAGACTGAGTCCATCCTCCTTCTATCAAAGTACCAGAGTTCACTATGTCACGTGTCAGTCCCAAGTCTTTGATTAGTCTCATTCTCTTGAAAGATTACCTTAGAAATATCAAATGAAACAACACAGTTTAGTTGAAGAATAATGACACTAATGGATAAAAAATTCACTGTAAAGGAGGGAGCATGAAAAACATTGGACAAAGTCATAAAATTGATACCCCTCACTGTACCCTTACCAACCTACTTCTCCACAGTTGTAGCACCTGCGAATCTCCCCCAGTGCACCTGTCATATGTGAGCTCGAGCCAACAAAAGCTGCCCGCATTCCTGGAAGTCCACTCGACTGAGCCGGAACACTCGCTGAAGTATTGACTCCCGTCGAGATGCTAGCTTTCTGTACGAGCCCGAACAAGATCTTTAGAACTTCAGAATCTATTTTTCCCGGAAGCTCTAATCCTTTACCTTCTGCATTATCTTCGTCTCTTGACATCCTCAATTTCAACTCTTCTTTGCTTTGTATGCCCAATCTGAAACCCTTGCTAGTTTCTGTTCCACTGGCAGCCCCTCTGTTTCGTCCCTCGAGCTAGATAGAGAAGATAAAACTTTCTCCTATTTTCCGGTCGTGACGACAACTCAAGGCTTTGCCCTCTACATGTTCCGAGTTTGCACTTTCCCTCTGCTTTGCAGCAAAGGAATCACTATGTATGAAGGCCTCCAAAATCACCATTTCTTATCTTCTCTATGCGCCAAAACAAGAACCTCTGGAACGCATCCCCGTTTCCTCTTCACTCGCGCGACAACAGTGGCTAATATGGGATTGTAGCACACCAAAACCTTTGAAACTCCAACTGTTGCAATAAGAACTCGCTGGACAACAGTGACGGGATAGCACAACACAAAGGCCCCGGAACTCCCTTCTTCCTCAGCTCCTGCGCTCGAAGCCGAAGCCGACTCCCGTCTCCTTCCCGTCGCTTAATCCCGCATGCAACTACAAAGTTGTTCTAACCTCTACTTCCTATCACAATCAATC
>JXCR01009713.1:16988-30635 GCA_002079205.1 Phalaenopsis hybrid cultivar | reverse complement strand
GTAGAAAACGATTTGTACTAGCAACTATACACATCTTCTAATTGATAAAATTCATTGATCTTCCTTGGAGTAAACTCCACCATTTTCCCTCGAACAAACACATAATCTTCATAAGTCTCCTTGAAATTGGCATAGAACTCCATTACTACACCAATAATAGCCTTGGCAGTAAAGTAACAGAAATTCTCACATTGTCGAGCATTGATTAATCTCTTGACTTCTCCTCCCGGATTTTTAAATCCTCGATCTGAAATCACCTCTTTAGTTGTAAGTAGACTATTGAAGCAAATGTTGGCCTTGTAATTGACAAACTTTTGATCATCGAAATTCACCTTTCTCTTTCCTTTGCTTATTCTAGGTGCGATTCTAAATCTATGAAAATTTGATAAAATTAAAATAAATTCCCAAAAATTTTGAAAATCACAATGTGGAACGTTTTAAACTTAAATCTACTAAGTAAGAGTTATCCACCAAAGGATTTTCTTAAAATATTCCAAAAAAATTTCAAAATTTTGGTTCTAGGTAATGTAAGATAAATCCTTAGTGAAAATTAAAAACTTTGTTTGCCCTAAAATTGCCTCAAATCTGAGCAATAGCAAGCCCAAGGTGCAAAAATCGGAGGTTGAAGGTGACTCAAAGGGTAAAAATGGCATTTTACTGTGCAAATCATGAATTTTAATGGTGTTTGGGTCAGTTCGAGACGAGGGCGCTGCCAGCCCCCATGCCGTCGACGTCGGCGCCAGTGGCAAGAAATTCATATTTTGATTTTCACAAATTTTAATTTTCTTTCAATTTACTCTAAAGTCTATTTAGTCTTTATGAATAGTAATTTTCATCTTAAAATCATTCAGAAACAACACCAAACTAACTTTTATATATGAAAATACACTTTTTACAAATACATTTAATCACACTTCCACATCCTTAAAGCAAACTAAATTATAAATCAGCGTCAAAATCAAGCCACAACACTAGACCGCTGACATAAAACTATTTACAATCAAAGTCAATAGAGTTCTAAAGTAAAGTAAAGTAAATCNCCTTAAAGCAAACTAAATTATAAATCAGCGTCAAAATCAAGCCACAACACTAGACCGCTGACATAAAACTATATACAATCAAAGTCAATAGAGTTCTAAAGTAAAGTAAAGTAAATCAAATCCAAACAATTACATTACAAACATAAGTATTTTAAACTAGTAGAGAGTCCAAATTCTTCAATTATTCTACCTCATCTTCAGTACTTTCTCCTCCTCTAATATCTCCCAGTAATGGATATACATAGTATAGACGGGTCGGTATGGGAATTGATCAGTCGAGTCTTCATCTATTCATCCATTTTTCTTGAACATTTGCACCAATCCTGCTTCAATTGTCCCAGTAAGATCAAAATTCTCTTTCATCCTCCAATCTAGGTGATCAAAAAGGTAGTTAAGATTTCTTATGACATTCGTAATACTCTGAAGTTCTCTTTCTATTTTCTTCATTTTCTTCACCAAAGCTATTGAACTTCCAACTGTTGGTGGCATCAATGGTGTTGAAGCATGTGTTGAATGATCTAAAATAACATTGAATGCTTCATTTCCATTTCTAATATAATTGCCATCAATAGGAATCATGGGCTCCCAAGGTAATAAAACATTCTCCCAACTTTCATATGGAACTTGAGATTGACTGCAAAGTAGAAAAGTTGTGGAAGGATGCCCCAGTCCATATATTGGCCCATTTATAATAATATCCATAACATATTTGAAAATAATCGATCCCACATCAATAGGTTTTTCCATTTGAATGCAATAGTTTAAAATGACACTTTCTCTTGTAACTCTACAAATCTTCATGGTAGGGAGTAATTTATGCAGATATGAAGAAATGTCACTATTTTGATATTGGATTAAGCAGAGAAACAGAGAAACTAACGTATCCCTCATCTCTCATTTCCCAATTATCATTTTTATTCGTCAGAAAATTATATACATCTTGCATCATATCTCTCG
This sequence comes from Phalaenopsis hybrid cultivar, assembly GCA_002079205.1. NCBI lineage: Eukaryota > Viridiplantae > Streptophyta > Magnoliopsida > Asparagales > Orchidaceae > Phalaenopsis > Phalaenopsis hybrid cultivar. Next base: position 28,638 of record JXCR01009713.1, on the reverse strand, counting down.
TTAAGATAAAATTTGTATAATGACAGATTGGAACATTTTCTATCATATACAAATCATTAATTCAAGCTGGAGTAAATGGTAGAGCCTTACCTCGAACGAATACGACTCCTTGTGTAATTCCATGTAATTTAGCAAAGAATTCCTTTACTACTGATACTACAATTGTAGCAATAATTTAGCACAGAACTTCTCAACATCTTTGCACAATGATTTTCTCCATCTATGAACTTGGATTACTCAATTCATGATTAATAAAGCCTCTCTCCTTGATAAGTCTCAGCTTTGTGATGACTTTGTCGTATAATCTCTACGCGTCAAAACTGAATTTTCTTCTATTAAAAACTCAATACCTTGAAGTTTTTCTGGAATTGGAAGTCATGGAATTCAAAATTAGGAAGTTTTTGGATGTCCAAGGCAGTTTTTTGGACTTAAAAACACCTCTCGGTGGTTATTGAGGAGCAAAATCCCACCAAAGTCCACTGAATTTGCTATGAACGTGCAAAACTGCTCGAGACACCGTTAGCGCTCCCAATGGCGTTGTCGGCTCCATGTTCCATTAGGCGGGGCGCCGTCGGCACCAAAGGCCAAAATTGTGCCTTTTTATTTTTTTCAGTTTAATTCCAAATTTTCCTCCAATACCAATATTTGTCTTAATTTATGATATATAAAATTGTGTAGGAATCAAAAATACTATTATTTTCTAATACATAAAGACACTTATTAAGCAACATAGTAATTGTTGACCTCATTTTTGGTTGAGATCTAATCTTTCCTCTTTAATAGCTTAGGATCTAGCCATAAGACTTTCCTGTTGACTATTTCTAGAGAACTAGAAAAGGGACCCTCATCAATAGAAATTCTAATCCCTTCTTTGCTCAACTCTAATTTCCACATATTGGTCATAACCTTTAGCACTTAGTAGGTGGTGTCAGTATGGAGGAGCTCAAGGGGAGTCCCCCATAGGATGGTCAGACCTTAGGACTAGCCCTGAGTGGTCTAGTTTTGGTGGGGCTAACTTGCATACACTACACTATTTCACTTATCCTGAACCCTAGGAGCCCTTAGGTTGGTCTCCTGACTCTTTTTCAAGAGCTCATATGGATGACCCTATACCCCTAGTCTTTGGCTAAGAGGGTTAGAACCAACATATTGAGCATTCAAAATGAGTCCTCACATGGCTCCTATTATTTTGGTATGGCTTCATGGCTTGTTGGCTCATTTTGGCCCAAAATCACCAAATTACCAAAACACCCCTACAACCCTAATTTTTGCCTAAAATCCCAAAATACCCAAATTTTTCCAAAAATCATCTCAAACCCCTCACTACTACTCAAATTGACCAAAATTTACCAAATTTCCAAAATACCCCCAAAAATTTTCAAAATTACCAAAGTGCCCTTCATGACCTGAAGATTCCAAAAATTCCAAAAAAATCCAAAATAATCCCAAATATCCCCAATTTTAATTTTTTATCATCAATTTGACCAGATTTGACCAATTTTACCCAATTTGACCAAAAGTCCCAATTTGTCTTTTAAAGCCCAAATATCCCCAAATTAATTTTAATCTTGGCACAATTGACCCCAATTTTGCCCAATTTGAATTCTAAACCAAAATTCAACATCCCCGATTCTATTATAAACAAAATTCAAGTCCAATTTGATTCAATTGCAAGCCCAATTTCATTCAAATCAAAAAGGCCCAATTTTGACCATATGCCCAAATTCATCAAATTGACCCACCAATTCAACTCAAAATCACTTGAAACTTTGCCAAATCTCTCATGACATATTCCTACACCAAACTCAACATTCAATTAGCCCAAATTTTAGCCCAATTCAATTTCAAATTCAAAATCTCAATCCCACTACACTTAAATTTAAAAGCCCAAGTCCAAAGCCTACATGACAATTCTTTCTCCTCATCATTCATTCAATTAAAATCATTCCTAAAGATTTAAATTCATGATCAAATTCTTCCAAATCAAGAATTATGCTATATTCCACCAAAATATTTCAAAATTCCAAAAATCCCTTCTCATGAAAATTAGCCAAGCCACATGCAAGTCATGAAGCCACTCCCAAGCCATGGGTAAGCCATGTGAGTCTTGCCGCATCACCAAGCTATTAGTGGAAAGAGGACAAGCCACTTTTAAGCTTATTTAAAAAGTTTTTAAACCATTTTATGAATCACTTAAACACATGATTAACCAAATCCCTTTGGATGGGGACTTCTCCACACCACTTTAGCTGACCCATCTGATCCTCTTCAGCCAAAGACCAACCTTGGTGACTGAACCCAACCCAAACCATGCCTTGACTCAATTTAGCCCAAAATGACCCTTTTCCCATACTATCTCAATCTCATACCTTTTCACATGGCAAACCCCAATTGAATTCACCAAGACCAAGCCCTGACCTCCCTGAGAGGATGGTGACCCCTCCCTGGCCGGTCAGCCACCTTGGTGGCCGGAAAACCCAATTTCAAAAGCACCACCTTGGCCAAAACTCAAAATTAAACCCATCGAAGCTATTTCATCCCAATTGGATTTTTGTACCTTATTTGCATCCACATAAGAAACCTAGGACACCCACCAATTGCCTCTGGTGGCCTCTCCAAGCCCCTCTATTTAAACCCCCCCCCCTTCATGGTCAAAAGAGGAGAGCCTGAAATTCCTTGAGGAGACTCTGTCAAATTACTTCCAAAGCTTCTTTGAGACCTCTTGAGCTTAATCCAGCCATCCTTTGCCACTCAAATCCACTGTTTGAGCTCAATTTTGGAGCTTAATTCTTAGACCAAAATAGAATACCCCTTAAACCTCCACCAAATTCAAATTAATTGCACCCACACCATCCCCATAGTAAGAGAAGAAGATCCCCCACAAAAGCCCCATCACCAGAGCACCCTAAGGTGGACTTTGATCAACCCCCTAACTCAGCCTTGGTCGAAATCATATCTAGGCGATTCACCAAGACTTGAGGCTCCATCCCTAGGCTCTTGGGACCCCCACGAAGCTTCCACAAGCATCCAATTGAGGCTTCCCATCTTGGACCAAGGTATTGACAGTTAACCCTAAATTGAGCTTCATTTCACTCTCCATTCTCATAGAGTTGATTTAAGGGTCAATCAACCATATAGATGTGTTCTCCTAGTCAAGACAAGTAACTCAAGAAAAACCGCACTTAATTTGGTTGAGAATCGAGTGAGATATTAGCGTTTGAAAATGGACGGTTCTCGGGCTAGGGCATCAGGGACGATGACTACGCGCCATTTGATCTTCCGTGTATTGCTTGGACAGCCCTAATTGCAGTCAGACAACGCCGCGANTTAATTTGGTTGAGAATCGAGTGAGATATTAGCGTTTGAAAATGGACGGTTCTCGGGCTAGGGCATCAGGGATGATGACTACGCGTCATTTGATCTTCCGTGTATTGCTTGGACAGCCCTAATTGCGGTCAGACAACGCCGCGGTTTGAAAAAAGTGGCATGATGCAAATGGCGGCTCCCAGTCCCTCGGCGACACGTGTCTATTCAAAGCGTACGAGGATGACGCAGATAAGTAAAAAATTAGGAGCTTTTTTCAATTTATTTAATTCCCAAAACTTCCAAAACCCATAACTTTGTGCAAAAAAATCATAAAATTAAAATAAAAATATCTTGTTGCTCAATGAAGAGAGGAGAACAATGTAGAAACATTTTCAAATTTATTTGGTCCATATAATATTTTTAATTAATTCNTCAATGAAGAGAGGAGAACAATGTAGAAACATTTTCAAATTTATTTGGTCCATATAATATTTTTAATTAATTAAATGGTGTTTTCCTTATTTTAATTCTCCATTTGCATAGAAATTTCACCATGAATTGATCTTTGGGACTTTTATTCCACATATTCTTAGGATTCTATTCACGATTTTTCCAAGTTTAGGGGAGACCTCTAGGCATATATATCTAATTTTTAAGTTAATGGTCTCTGTTTTGGTTTAAAAATTATAATAATTAAAATACACATANATATCTAATTTTTAAGTTAATGGTCTCTGTTTTGGTTTAAAAATTATAATAATTAAAATACACATAAAAAAATACAAAACTTATTTTGATAAGTTCATTGTGGTCAGAGGACCCTAGAAAAAATGTAAACTTGATTTTTCCCATTAAAAATAATCTTAATTATCACCAACCCTAAAAAAATAAAATAAATTTAATTGGAAGTAATTAGGAATTTAAATGGCATAAAAACTATTACACACTGTAACTTAATGTCAGTGGAGCTCCCCATAAAAAAATTCAAGTCAATTGGAGTTAATTTGGTCACTTAAATGGATTAATCAAGTGAAATGACATTTTTGACATTAAAATATTTATAATGATTAAAATATAGTTCAAAAAATTACCAAAGATAGTTTTTGGAGCTCCTTATAACTAGAGGAACCTAAGAAAAATGAAATTTAAATAAAAATAAATACTTCATTTTTGAGTTATTTTTATGCCTTTAAATAATTAAAAATTAAATAAAAAATCATAAAAATTGCAAAATTATAAAAACACACTAAAATATCACATTTGGCTTCCTGATCTATTGGAACCAATTAAAATAATGTTACCAATTTTATAAGTCAAAATATTAATTTTAAAAGGCTTAAAAATGGATTTTCCCTAATTTTTCACTTAAATAATTTTAATAATTAAAATATAAGTCACAAAAATATGAAATTTATTTCTATGGGTTTCTTGGATTTAGAGGGATTCAATAAAAATCGAAAACTTAATTTTCCATCTAAATATTATTTTATATTGAATTAATACTCAATACAAACAAATAATTCTAATAATTAAATTAAACCTTTAAAAATCATGAAAATTGGTCCAAATGGTGCTCTATCCTAGATGAACTTCTAATAATTTTCTTAAGAATAAAAAGTTTATTGATATGGATTTATTAAATTTTCATTGAAAATCCCTAATTTTGCATTAAAAATAATTACAAAAATTAAACAAACTTGGAAAAAATTGTATTTTCTCCTCTGATATTTTAATTAACCCATGAGTGAGGTAACATAAAATTTTCAAGTCATTTGAGTCTAATTTATTGAATTATAGGGTCTTAAGGCCTTAGGGGCAAAAGTGTAGTTTCGTAATTTAAAGCTTATTTAATATTTAGGTCTAATCAAGAGGGTGAATGGGTATTAAGTAACCTTAAAATAACATGTCTTGATGATTGAAATATAAAAGGGATAAGTGGTAGAAACCAACCACACCTTGAATCTCATAAAGGATAAATCTATAATTTTTCAAACTAATTAAATTCGGAAGAATAATTAAATAGGAAGATATTAAGATGAGGGGTTTGATTTTAGAAGATTATAACTCACTGATTTTAGCCCACAACCAATGGTTTTAAAATCATTTATAATTCATCATAAGGATTAATAATATAAATATTAATTTTTTTTGTTTTGCAAACCCACCCATTAAATCTTAAGGGTTTAGTAGTGAACTAGGCTTAATCAAAATTTTATCTAATGAGTTTTAGAAAATAAATTATAATTAATTTAAAACCTTTCAAAATACTACAAGCCCATTCTTTAAAAGTTAAATTAATTAAATTCCATAGTTAAGTTGAGTTGCCCCCAAAGGTCTTTACCTATATAATTCTTAAGTGAGATATCAAGTAATAGTTACCACACAAGAGATAATCAAAACATCATAATTCACTGACCATAAGGGTATTAATTAGATGAACTATATAGTAAACATAATAAGACCAAAATGAACTCTAGATAATTCCAATGACCATAAAATGTCTAAGGTATTACCCAAAACTTCTTCAAGATCCTTTGGAAATCTTGAAGGACAGGTGAGTTTATTATATTTTATTTAATGGAATCATCCTTAAAATTTAAATACACCAAGATATGACATAGGATTTGTAGGCACATTTTAAGTTTGTAATTTCTACTTTTTTCTACAAGCATGCTTTAATTACTGCAAAATTATACATATATATGTTTTGCAAGTACTGAAGTTTCGGGTAGAGGAACGGAAGACTCACCTCGCCAGGTACATTTTTATAGTTTACAATGCTTTCTTTTCTTGTATTTTCTACATTGTACTTTTACATTCATAGACTTGCATGCTAAACAACGATGTCACTCTGCATGAAAACTAAAACTTTTAGGATAGCCCCAAAACTAAAACCAAAACCAAAACTTAAAATCAATCCAGATAAAGTTCACCGCCACAACATTCAAAATATAAGACAAAGTAAAATTTTAATCACAAACATCACAAAACCAAAATTGCAACTAAATTAAGATGTCTCTATCGGATGATTGGGAATCCCTTGGAGGAAGTAACCTATGGTTTCTAATAAGATTTCCCACAGTTTAAACAAAAGTATAGAGCTCATTAAGTTGAGCTTAATAAATTCATTTGGACTAAGTGAATCCGAAAGAAAATAGTGGTGCCGAAATGAGGGAACCATAGGATCCTAACCCGTGTCACTCTAATCAACTTTAATATGCCTCATAACATTTAAATGACCATAACCATTGGGACATCTAATTTGACATCATAATCTGGCACATTAGAAAACTTAAACCTGCTACTTCATCCAGGAGCTTGGAGCTCTCCCGTGGGCAGCATTCTACAACAACATATCTCCTCTTAGCATTAAACAACAAATCCATAGGACTTCGAGGTTGTTTGCTTCGGAAACATAAATCCTCAACTCATCTTTAGGTCTTTGTACAGCTCTGTTGTATAATATAAGCCATAACTCAGCTTTAGGATTCCATGGTTGTCGTTTGTCACGACTTAAATCTTCACATCTTCCGGGCTATTTGTATGATCATTTCACATGAATATAAGCCCTAATTAATAAAATTGGCAGGACGAGACATTCAATAAATTCTAATATCCAAAATTGAAGCCAAACAATAGGATAGACTGGGAAGTCACTGGGGTTCTCTTTCGGATCTGTGACATCCCCTAGTTCTTCCTCCTTCGGATCCTACAATAAATGTTCCAAATTTGAACCAATCCCCTTTCACACCTTTCTGTCTGATTTTGTTGAAAATTCATAATCCTTTGACCTCTATGAAGATAATATCCTCTGATTTTTATCGAGAGTTTTTTTAGGTGACTTCAGTTATCTAAGATGTAATTAACTATAGAGGCTAGCCCTAATAACAAGTTTTTCTGATCCCAACTTAATATAAACCCTATTTAATTCTTTGTATTAAATAGGGGAACTTGTAGGCAAATAAAATAGTTTTATAGACCAAACAGATGTCATATAGTTCTTATTTTATTTGATTGAGCCTCACCCTTAATGTCAGCTCCAGCAGATAAAGGAAAATAGAGAGTAACTCAAGAAGAGCTACATCCACCTCTCCCAGTGGAAGAGCCACATAACTAAGTGAAAATCAGAGGATTATACAAAGTTGATTATAACGTGCTAGCTCATCTTAAGAGATTGTCGGCCAAACTAAGAATCTACGATGCTCTGATCCTGTCAAAGGAGATGTTGCTTGACCCAAAGATTTGCTTAGCTCAATTGGCTAGCACATCCTCGGATGAAGTTTGTTCGTTAAAAGAACAACCTGCGATAACCTTCACGGATGAAGACTTGTTGCTCGGTACTACCAACCATAACTGACCTCTCTATATCTCCGTCAACATTGGCAGACTTGTGTTGTTCATAGTCTTGGTAGACCCGAGAGTATCACTAAACTTAATGAGTCTACAGACATTGGCATATTTAGACATCGAAGCTCAAGATGTTACAACCGATAAAATGATTTTAAGGGGATTTAATTAGAAGTGAGAAAGAGCCCTTGGATCGATTGCATTGTGAATGAAAGCTGGAGAACTAGTAACAACTGTAAAAATTTCATATCATCGATGCAGAGACTTCTTTCAATGCTCTACTTGGACGACCACAGACTGACGAGCATAATATGATTCTGTCATCATTACATCAATGCATCAAATATTTCAAAGAAGGACAAGAACATTGTATTAAAAGAGATTTACAACCATTTTTAGTACATGAAGTAGGCATTCATGAAGACGCCGCCTACTACGCACCTCCGAAGAAAACAAACTTGTCTTGCGAAGTTGTATCAATTAAAGTGCAAGATTCAGAAAGATCACAAAGAAGAGGTCATTCAACTCTGCTTTGACAATCTACTATTGTTTCCCCACAACGAGGCATCAGAGGTTCTTTTAGTCCACATACCCGAGATCGAGGCTGGGGACGTAGATGAGGAAGAACCAACACAATTGTTGAACGGACTAGGCCGGCTATCAACATCGACATGGAAAAAAGTTTTGATGAAGAAAGTTTCGAGTAAGAAATGATGATAATAAAATAAAATAAACCTTAATACGAGATCTCCTTGGAAGATGTGGAAAAAGATGAATATGAGTCGATGTATGATCGGATCAACCACTATGTGAATGTCATGACCCTTACTCCGATCTAACCTCAAAAGGTTGAGAGTTTAGAGGTCAAGGAAGCCCGTAGTGATGGTTTGAAACAGATCAAGTTTTACCATGCTTCCCCTTCTACTAGTTCTGAAAATCATGTAAATTTGGATGATGATTTTAATGTTAATGGAATTACCTTTTGGTTACTCTTCTCCTTGTGTACAAAAATTGATTCAACGCGAATATGTGCCAAAACAAATGCCAAAAGATAAATGGTAAATTTTTGAAAAATTATGTAATGTTAAAAGTCGAACTCCTTATTCGAAATAGGGTCTCAGATTTGGTACTGTAGGACCATCTGCTGATTAAGAATTTTGCATGGTTGTTACAAGCAGATTAGAAGAGAATTGCCTCGATGTAGAGGATGACTCTCAAGACCAACTAATAGGTGATGCTCCGCCAGCATTTGAAAAAGAAATTAAATCAACAGTTGATGAGTTAAAAGAAATCAACTTTGGGACTGAGGAGCTACCATGACCAACCTTTATAAGTTCTTTACTCGGTGAGGGAGAATCCATAGAGATGATAAGGTTATTATCAGAATTTAAAGATTGCTTTGCCCAGAGTTACGACGAAATGTTGGGACTATCAACAAAATTTGCAGTTCACAAGCTTGTGGTAGACAAAAGCATGACCCCAATAAAATAAGCTCCTAGAAGGATGCACCTCAAAATAGAGCAACAAGTCATTGCCGATGTAAAAAAATTAATAGACACTAACTTTGTGAAAGAAGAGCAATACCACACCTAGTTAGCCAATATTGTACCGGTTAAGAAGAAAAATTGACAAATCTGTGTATGTATCGACTTCAGGGATTTAAATAAAGCATGCCCAAAAGATGAGTTTCCATTACCAATATCAGAATTAATGGTGGACATCACTTCAAGACATAAAATTTTCTCCTTTATGGATGGATCTTTCTGATACAATCAGATAAAGATGGCTCTGGAAGATGCATCACTTACAACATTCAGAACACCAATTGGGATTTTCTGTTACACAGTGATGTCGTTTAGATTAAAGAATGTCGGAGCAACATATCAATGTGCAATGAAAAAAAANTTAATGGAATTACCTTTTGGTTACTCTTCTCCTTGTGTACAAAAATTGATTCAACGCGAATATGTGCCAAAACAAATGCCAAAAGATAAATGGTAAATTTTTGAAAAATTATGTAATGTTAAAAGTCGAACTCCTTATTCGAAATAGGGTCTCAGATTTGGTACTGTAGGACCATCTGCTGATTAAGAATTTTGCATGGTTGTTACAAGCAGATTAGAAGAGAATTGCCTCGATGTAGAGGATGACTCTCAAGACCAACTAATAGGTGATGCTCCGCCAGCNTTAATGGAATTACCTTTTGGTTACTCTTCTCCTTGTGTACAAAAATTGATTCAACGCGAATATGTGCCAAAATAAATGCCAAAAGATAAATGGTAAATTTTTGAAAAATTATGTAATGTTAAAAGTCGAACTCCTAATTTGAAACAGGGTCTCAGATTTGGTACTGTAGGACCATCTGCTGATTAAGAATTTTGCATGGTTGTTACAAGCAGATTAGAAGAGAATTGCCTCAATGTAGAGGATGACTCTCAAGACCAACTAATAGGTGATGCTCCGCTAGAATTTGAAAAAGAAATTAAATCAACAGTTGATGAGTTAAAAGAAATCAACTTTGGGACTGAGGAGCTACCATGACCAACCTTTATAAGTTCTTTACTCGGTGAGGGAGAATCCATAGAGATGATAAGGTTATTATCAGAATTTAAAGATTGCTTTGCCCAGAGTTACGACGAAATGTTGGGACTATCAACAAAATTTGCAGTTCACAAGCTTGTGGTAGACAAAAGCATGACCCCAATAAAATAAGCTCCTAGAAGGATGCACCTCAAAATAGAGCAACAAGTCATTGCCGATGTAAAANTGGTGAGGGAGAATCCATAGAGATGATAAGGTTATTATCAGAATTTAAAGATTGCTTTGCCCAGAGTTACGATGAAATGTTGGGACTATCAGCAAAATTTGCAGTTCACAAGCTTGGGGTAGACAAAAACATGACCCCAATAAAATAAGCTCCTAGAAGGATGCACCTCAAAATAGAGCAACAAGTCATTACCGATGTAAAGNTCTACTTGGACGACCACAGACTGACGAGCATAATATGATTCTGTCATCATTACATCAATGCATCAAATATTTTAAAGAAGGACAAGAACATTGTATTAAAAGAGATTTACAACCATTTTTAGTACATGAAATAGGCATTCATGAAGACGCCGCCTACTACGCACCTCCGAAGAAAACAAACTTGTCTTGCGAAGTTGTATCAATTAAAGTGCAAGATTCAGAAAGATCACAAAGAAGAGGTCATTCAACTCTGCTTTGACAATCTACTATTGTTTCCCCACAACGAGGCATCAGAGGTTCTTTTAGTCCACATACCCGAGATCGAGGCTGGGGACGTAGATGAGGAAGAACCAACACAATTGTTGAACGGACTAGGCCGGCTATCAACATCGACATGGAAAAAAGTTTTGATGAAGAAAGTTTCGAGTAAGAAATGATGATAATAAAATAAAATAAACCTTAATACGAGATCTCCTTGGAAGATGTGGAAAAAGATGAATATGAGTCGATGTATGATCGGATCAACCACTATGTGAATGTCATGACCCTTACTCCGATCTAACCTCAAAAGGTTGAGAGTTTAGAGGTCAAGGAAGCCCGTAGTGATGGTTTGAAACAGATCAAGTTTTACCATGCTTCCCCTTCTACTAGTTCTGAAAATCATGTAAATTTGGATGATGATTTTAATGTTAATGGAATTACCTTTTGGTTACTCTTCTCCTTGTGTACAAAAATTGATTCAACGCGAATATGTGCCAAAATAAATGCCAAAAGATAAATGGTAAATTTTTGAAAAATTATGTAATGTTAAAAGTCGAACTCCTTATTCGAAATAGGGTCTCAGATTTGGTACTGTAGGACCATCTGCTGATTAAGAATTTTGCATGGTTGTTACAAGCAGATTAGAAGAGAATTGCCTCGATGTAGAGGATGACTCTCAAGACCAACTAATAGGTGATGCTCCGCCAGCATTTGAAAAAGAAATTAAATCAACAGTTGATGAGTTAAAAGAAATCAACTTTGGGAC
>JXCR01009706.1:0-12290 GCA_002079205.1 Phalaenopsis hybrid cultivar | reverse complement strand
TGAAAGATAGGGGAAAGCTGAGATGCAACAGGCATCGGTAACTAGATGAGCGCGAGGATGAGAAGAAGGATAAGTGGGAGAAGGAAGAGGCTGATTCTGTTTCTTGATGAAGAGGAGAAAAAGCAGAATGGCTGGATCTCAGACGGAGCAGAGACTCCCATCTCCTTGCAAGTTAAGTTGAAGTAAAAAAATAAAAGAGAAAGAGAGGGAAAAGGTGATGAGGGGAAGATAGAGATGTAAAGAGAAATTATGGGGAAACTTTAATGTACAGTGCAGGATTTCAGAATATACATCCGAACAGTTTTGGTAGCCGTCGCCATCATCGTTGAGCAGAAGAAATGAGAGTAGAAGATGAGAGCGGAATCACAGGTGACAGACGGTGCAGCCCAAACCACCGATTTCAGGATATAAGGTCCATAGGAGATGGCTTTCAAAAGGTGTTATAATTTTGTACTGTATTTCCTTGAGAGAGAAAATTAATTTTTTCTTTATTGATCTAAAGAAACACAAATACATTCTAATATATGAATGAATTTAAAATTCATTTCTTAGTTACTCTTTTCTTTAATTGGAATTCTATGAATTTGATAAATTTTCAAGTACGTCTCCAAATAAAATGTTGTTGTTCGCCCCGCTGACTGTCACTTATCGTCTCACGCTCTCGACTGTCCCCTGCCACCATGACCATCATTGGCAACTATCACCGACTTCCAACTACCCACTGCTTGTCATATAATTATCACTGGCAACAAACATCAACGCCATCGATCAGCCGCCATCCTCTCTCCTCCACCACGAGGGAATAATTAGTACATTTAATATATTATTTTTATTTTACTTCAATCCAAATAAAAGAATATAAAGTTGTACGTTTATTTCATACTGAACCAAACAATTTCAAAATACTTCGAATACACTATATTATTTTTTCATTGAATTCATATTACAGTGTATTATTTTTTCGCTGGCCAAACAATCATAGAATTATTTTAAAATTAACATGCTAATATATTTTTTAATAAGACATTTCGCACTAATATTAAAAAAAAAAAAAAAAACGATTTAATCCCATCACGTGGTATTTTATTTTTAAGATATGATATTAGATATATAAATGAGCATTATTCGACGAGATGTGTATAGTGCTTCAACTTTCAATTGGTTAAATTGATATTCCAAGTCATCGAGGTTTTCCACAGGATTCGTGAGAACCCATAGCTTTTCTTCTTTTGGATTCCAGAATAATTCTTCCAAATTTGAGTCTTTCCCATTTGACACTCTTTGGTTTGATCTTTGAAAAGTCTTACTTTTTCAAATTCTTGAAGACAATATTTTATGATCTAAATCGAGAGTTTTCTTAGGTGACCTTGGTCATTTAAGATGTAATTAACTGTAGGAGTTTGCCTTTATAGGGAGTTTTAAGAACCCAGATAATAAAAACCCTGTTAAATCTTCCATATTAGATAAGGGAACTTGTCAGTCAACATAAAAAATGATTTTTAGCAGACTAAAACAGATGTCATAAATTCCTTAATTTATTTAATCGAACACCACCAACAAGTAGTGTATATATCCTTCGAGGTAGATATATTGTTTGTGGTGCTGTGCTCGGTAATTTAAACTATTGCAGATATAAGATCAGTTCGATCTTGTATTTTAAAAAATTAAAATATTTATTTTTCTAAATTATATATATTAAATTAAAAATTTTTTAAAACCGAACATCGAGATATCCATTCCGACGATGGACAATTTCTAATTTGACGACCGACACTGGTTAAGTGGGCTTTGTTTGAGGGGAAATGAAGGTTATTATGATTTGAATTCATTGATTTACTTAAACTTTTAAGGCCCGTTTGGGACAGCTTTTTTGGTGCGGTGGCGTTTTGAAAACGCACATGACCTGTTTAGGTAAACTGCGTTTTGGCAGCTAATGTGTTTTCAAAACGCTGAAAACAGTGTTTTCACACCGCACCTATCTAGGTGCGGTGATAGCTTTCTGGCAGCGATCTGACTTTTCAAAAAAAAATAAAAATTTGTAATAATCATCGCACCTAGCTTATCAGCAAATTATTTTTAATCAATTTATTAACAAATTATTAAATAAGTTGCAGCTGCCCTAAACAGACTCTTAATTGATAAGAAATATAGATACTAGTGTATGTAATGAATTTTGACTGGCATTTGATTTATTACACAATTTATTAGATTATAAAACCATATAAAATTATCATANCGCACCTATCTAGGTGCGGTGATAGCTTTCTGGCAGCGATCTGACTTTTCAAAAAAAAATAAAAATTTGTAATAATCATCGCACCTAGCTTATCAGCAAATTATTTTTAATCAATTTATTAACAAATTATTAAATAAGTTGCAGCTGCCCTAAACAGACTCTTAATTGATAAGAAATATAGATACTAGTGTATGTAATGAATTTTGACTGGCATTTGATTTATTACACAATTTATTAGATTATAAAACCATATAAAATTATCATAAATGATTTAATTACTTGTATTGAATTTATAGAAAGATATTACTTCGAGGTATGCGTATCACTTTTGTTAGTGTGATATTGACCCATATAAGATGCCAACATATTCGTGTCGATTGAGAGAGTGGGCATTATCATCTTGCTTAGTCCCATAGTTGATGGTTATAATATCATTTTTTATGAAAATACTAAATGATTTGCTGATTGTCAAAAAATTATCACAGGATAAGTGGCTAAGCATGCAAGTATATGTATCAAGTAATATACAGTTCAAAGAGTTTGCGTATCCATCACACAAGAAAAGGGCTAAAATATAATCTAATAGATGATATCTAATTTACTATCTCCAGGAACCTAGCTTAGTGTGATAAAAAAAATAGAAATTATATCCTAAAATTCTAGTAATAAAGCAAGATCTCAAAAAACTAAATATAAGAATCTTACTGTCCTTTAGAAGGGATGAGGCTCGTGCCTCTATGACTAGAGTGTAGTTCAAAATCGTGATTTTCCTACATGTTTCACTACGTGATAGTTATCAACTAGGGATAAAATTTCTCCTTAGCCTATGCCTTGATCATATGAATCAGAAAGTCATGCATTTAAGTTTCACTTAACCGTATGATAATTCACATGATTCTTGAGATCTCTTGTCTAGGTTGCAAAACCTTAATGATAATATGCTTAATTGATTAAATTTTTGTGGTTAATTTATTCGATCCACTACACAATGGGTAGAAGTTATAGTTAATGAAAAGTTTTAACATCTTAATTGGTCAAATCAATAGTAAAAAAGTGATTGGAAGTTTAACCTAACAAAATGCATACACGAAAGTTCAAAAAAATGTTATGGGGAAAACATGCAAGAAAAATCACAAAAAACAACTTTCCCTGCACCAAAAAGACACAAAAGAGATTTAGCTACTCATGATGAAAAGAAATAGCACATGGAAATCTATGGAAACCCATGATGCAAGTAGCAATACCGAGTAAAAACAACTTACAACCAATGCATTCCTCTCCACAAAAGCAGGAATCAGAGCAGGTGTCGATATCTCATGATAGTGTTGGTGTTAATGGTTGATGTCGATCTTGTTGGCATCTTTGAATATCAATAATAATATTGAGTGTGATTTTGTTAGCAACAACAAGCATCAATACTGGGATTGACGAAGAAGGGTAATGGCGTTTTTAGGGCTAGCATTAAGTTTATTGGTGATGGAAGGCATAAATAATGGTGATGACTGTAGGCATCAGGCGTTCGTAGGTAAGATTATGGGTTCTTTTTTTTGTGGGAAAATTTATTATGGTCCTATTATGACCTCTCAAATATATTATAGTAGAGCTTATTGCCATATTTTTAAAGAGGACATTTTTTCCTTTCTTACCAAACTTAAAAATAATATTAAGCCTCTTGATTATGAAAGATTAGCTTCCAATAATTAAAGTGTCATTATTATTTTAATAAATGTAATTACGAATGTGCAATTTAAATTTTGCACATTAAAATTCATTACCATTAATTTCACAAGCTCAATACATTCAACCCACATGGATAAATTAATTTTGTCTAGATTCAAAGCCACTTCTTAATTAATATTGACAATTCCATTTTACTCAATGCGTTGAACAAAACTCCACACTCGTGATTTATTTTGCGAACTTCAACATTAACTTATTGTGAGCATTTCAAATATCTAAAAAAAAAAAAAATACTCTAAGCCGCTTAATTCATTAAAAAAAAACTAAAAATAAATAGTATAATTTAATGTTATAAGAGATTAAGGGCATGTTTGGGGTAGTTGTAGTTTATTGAATAATCTGCTGATAAGCTGATTGAAAAATAATCTGTTGATAATCTAAGTGCGGTGATTGTTACAAATTTTTGTTTTTTTGGAAAAACTAGACCGTTGTCAGAAAGCTGCCACTGCACCTAGATATGTGCGGTGTGAAAACGCTGTTTTCAACGTTTTGAAAACGCATAAGCTGCCAAAACACAATTTACCCAAACAGGTCATGTGTGTTTTCAAAACACCATCGCATCACATAAGCTGCCTCAAACGGGCCCTAAGAAAATCAATAGCTTAATATGACAATGTATAACACTTATTGCTAATTCATTAAATATATTTTTTTAAATTATGACTTAAACCAATATACATCACTAAAAAATTATTGAATTTTTTAATATTTTACTATTGTATGGTTGCTTTAAATTTCTAATCTAATAAGAAATGTGTACAACAAATGTCTTATAATGAATATAATAAACCCCTAGAAGGATTTTTTTATGTAGAAGAAATATATATTATTTATGAAAACATTTATATCGTATGGATAGTATGAAAAGTATGAAATCATAAAGTTGCTGAAACTTATGAAAATAAATTATGTGTATTAGAGTTATTGTTATGAGAACTTCTTTTATGTTAGTATAAATTACTTTTGATAATTTATTATTAATACTCATGCCATGCTTGAAAATGAAATTCATTAGTTACCATACTTTTCATGATGAAATTCATTAGTTACCATACTTTTCATGGATGGCCGAGGAAAACTAAAGAAGAAATTAAAAATTTTTAATTTTAATTTTTTTATTTTCCAAAAAAGAAAAATTTAAAGGCTTCTTAAGAGTTTGGAAGAAGACAATAATTTTCATTTTCCAAACAATGTGGATTAGCCAAGAAAGAATGTAATGTGTTCCAAGCAAGCTAATTAGCATATGTTAAGCATGATGGTATGGCCAAGAAGGAAAAATATAAGTTGCCTAGCTAGAGCAAAATCATTGTATGTTAATTTTTATGTATGGTTCCACCATTTATACAAAACTTATGATATTACATATCTTCATGTATTTTTTAATGATTTAGTTCTCTCTCTCTCTCTCCCTCTCTCTCTCTCTCTATCTCTATCTCTCTTTTTTTTTTCTCTCTCTCTTATTTGTAATACCTATGAAAACCTATACAAATTTTGAAAATGAAACAAAATGGAATGAAATGAGGTTGTGCGACATTGAGTTGCAAATAGATTTGGCTTGGTAGTTTAATTCTGCGGAGAGCTTCATAACACTTCCATAAAATAATTTTATAAATTCATGCCTAAGATTACACTCTTGGATTTTATTATTTTATTGTTTGTCATCCACCACTTTTCATAGTAATTAAAATTTATAAAAATATGAAGAACACATGTTGCACTTAAAATTGTCGCTATATGTTCTTCATTCAAAGGTCTTAAACTACTACTATATTCATAAAAAGCTTATCCTCAAAAGATAGATTGGAGAAACATACATTGACTAATAGAAAATTCCTATCATTAGGAATTAACTTATGTTATTCTAGAGAATTAATAGATTGATAGTAACATTTTCATATTCATTTTAATGGTGAATATTATCTTCCTTTCATTAAATTATAGCAATCTTGATAATGTTCAATATTCTCTCAAAATGATTTAAAATGCTTTAACATTACTTATAGGGGCATAAGTGTTTTTGGTTCTTTTTAAATGAACATCAGATTTTTCAACGTATTATTCGCTTTTTTTCAATAAATCTCCTCCTCGAATCATATAGATGATCCAAAGAGGTGAGCAATTAAAAAGAAGGATATACGATGGAAATAGACAAATAAATTTAAAAAGAAACATGGAATGCTTATCTAAGGTAATTCTCCTATGATAGGTCGTGAATATACATGCAAACAACAATCAGATCAAAATACCTCAATACATGATATCTAAGAAGAAAATCCCTATATAAGTCACTCATAACTAGAGAACCAAAATAAACATTTTTGTTATTGGGTGGAAAGCACCCACAAAGAAATGCATCCATTTAGTTAATTACATCTTGGGGATACCTAAGAATACTTTTGATAAAATTGGTCCCTTTTGCATTATCATGAAAATTAGTGGATAGGTCACCAAAAGGATGATTATTTTGATCAAGAACATCTTGCTACCTTGGAATCTTATACCTAACCACATGGGAGAGGGTGAATCCCTCATATCCACAATGGTCAGTGTTGCACCAAAGAGCGGGGCCTAGGAAATAACTGAGTCGATTCACTAAGAACATCCCTATACTTCTAGACCTAACTAAGATATAGAGGTAGAGGGTGAATCACCGTCTCAACCCAACTAGAGATACCTTATCAATAATATATGAATTTCATCATCCAAGGGAATCCCAATAGCCCTAAGGTTAAGAGAAAGAAACTCTATGTGTTATGACACTTTATAGGTAGAGCTCAGAGATATGTAACTTATACCCACCAAATAAATGATAAAGAGAGGTCAAACTACAAAGCTAAAAACACTCCCACAAAGTACTTATACCTTGTTTGGGTCGGAGATGCCTATAACACTCTAATTGTGCTAGACAACCCTCTAAGTATAAATTTATGTTGGGCTAGTCGGGTTGAAGAAGCAAGTGGACTTCTCCTCGTGACATGCAATATGATTCAATTATCTAAAGCCTTAAGAGAGGAGACCCTATTAAATATGACTTAGGTAATGATTGAGCATGCATACCATTTTAAAACCAGTCTGAAGGCCTTGTAGAAAAGTAAAGTGCAGGTTTTAAACAGTTGAAAAATTGTAATCCTAAATTTTCATTTTATCTTAATCTTTTATCAGGATTTTTATCAAAAAAAAGATTATTTTGGGGCTTTAAAGAGACTAAATTATATATCACAGGATTCTCAAACAAACCACAATCAAATAAAGTAGAAATATCAACACATTGCGCAAGTTAAATCAACCAAAATGAATAAATAAATAACTACAGGTTGTGTGCTACTGGGTTGGTAACATATTTCAGAAATTAAAAAGGGGGTTATGCCCCACATATACATAGTTGGTCCCAATGTTAAACATCAAGTAGGAATCTAGAAATTAAGGTGCAAAACATAAGCTAATTACTCCTGATCCCCGCCACGTGGTTCTCGGGTCAAACATCTCGGAACTCGTGCCCATACCTTAATTCTAGTACAGACTTTAGCCTAAAAGAATCTAAAAAGTACATAAAAAAGTTTAAAAAAGACTCGACCTGCATGAAAATTAAGTTAGCGTAAAAGTTATATATCTACATGCAACGTAGTGAACCATGCTCGGTGGGAAGGAGACTAACAATATCTACAGAAACTGTGTTAGATAAAATCATAAAAACTCTCTATGTTGAACATGGCTCCGTGTAAGAAAATCACCCTTAATAGACTAGTGCACATGTCTCATACCCATTAAGCACAAAAAAAACAACACACAAAAATATCTGGCTAGGGTATAAACAAAAGAACAATACACATGACATTAAAATGACTACCTAAGCACTGTAGTCCTAGCCTAGGAAACAATGCATCTACCTCAAGTGTCTTAGTCATAGCATTTAAGTGTGTATGCACAACATAGGTAAGGGTTACCGTATGACTTTGACGGGGCTCTTAACACCAGCCCTGTTCTAAAGTTCGAAGAGATCTAAAATACGTTATTAAAGGGGGTGAAATTTTAAATAAGAGGCCTCACATATGACCTAACTTATATAATTTCAAAAGTAGAGCGGATAATACATAATATAAAATATTTTTTTTTAATATATAAAATATAAGACCATTAAATGTTGGTTTGTAACATGCAAATGACGTACTTTAGAGCCCTTAGAACCTTAGTATAGTCAAACACATGCTAGTAATAATATAAAAACTCACTTTGATCACTGAGATATTCTCGCAAGCAATGTTTTTTTGAGTATTACGACCAATAAATGTGTTACTTATCTAATGAATAAGCTTTCCATCTAAATGGACTAGGTGATATGCATGCAAGATGCAAATATGAGATAACATGCCACGATCGCTCGAGCGAACATGTGTGGCACACTAACTGATTGGGCACGATGTGAATGTTACAGCAGGTGTGAACATTCAAATCATACTATAAAAGGGGGTTTATCACATAACAATAGCTTAAGAAAACATATATAATGTCCTAATGAATCGAGCATAATATGAATGTTCTAATGGGTGCAAACATTCACACTATGCTCCTATAGTGGTTTAACACGCTATGGTTACAAAACCAAACATATGGAGCGTACTGAACCACACTCAAGTCCACTATTAGGAAATATGACTTGCAGGCTCGATGTGATTTTACCAAATGTGACAATCACATGCAGAAGATAGGCAAGGTATGCTATGTATTCATGAACATGCTAAATGCAAAAAGCAAACAATCCAAATGGGCCAAACACAAATATTTGGTCAGACTGACCAATATCAGTCGACCGATCAAGTGAACTGGTAAGGAACAATTTTTCAAAAGGAAAACTTCATAAAAATGAAGATTTTCCTCTCGGACATAGCCTTTGCAATCTAAGGAATGAGGATCAATGGATTTTCTCGTTCTCTAGATCATGGTGGCTTGAACCCATTCACCAAGAGTTGAAACCACCAAATGATCATTAGATTACAATGTTCCTAAGGCAATTAGGTAAATATGCTAATGATTGAGGATAAAATCTCTAGGATTCGTAGCAGGTAATCAACAAAAAATAGATCCCTAACCTATTGACCTCCTCTAACACATAATCCTAGCCTTAATTCTCTAACAACCGACCTAAAAGTCTTGCTAGGAATAAAATAACATGCATATAGAAATTATCTCACCTACACAACAGTTGTAGATGTGTTCTGTCGGCTTTCTCTTAGCTTCAACCCCGCACCCATGGCGATGCTCTAATCTTTCTCTAGAGGTAGAAGATGCCCTCCTTTTGAAGGATAATAGTTAAGCTCCACACAAATTCTTCATGTTCCTCCTTTAGTTTCTCTAGAAATGAGAAACAGTGATGCAGGAAATAGTGAGGAAGAAGAAGAAAATGAAGAACATACATAGGATAACCCACAACTATTTACTTTATTTAAATGAAGAATATAATCACATTGATATAAAAAACTACTCAATATTGATCGATGTGAATGATAGTTAATTATTGTTTTTCATATTTTATTAGAAAAGATTAAAGTTTCTCAAAATACTTTAAAATTGCATTTGTTTGTTTTAAAGAAAAAATGCATGAGATAATGGTTAAGGTATTCATAATAATATGGTAGTACTAGTACAACTAAGAATTATAATATCATTATTATTGTGTACTAGAAAAAAATTAACGGTGAAGAAATCTTATGCCTTATCTTATTTTAATTTTCCAACACACATATAGATAGAGATGTAAGAGACATTCATTTTGTCACAGAGGAAACCCTAAGAAAGAAAAAAAATCACAGGGCTTTACTTAGTCAAAATGATTCATCAAAAAATTTGAAAGCATAGGGGTCTAGCACTACTCATGAAGTAGGGAAATTGAAATTACAAAAACTGACAGTCATATATGAATAGTAGTATTTTTGGTTATAATAACACTGATTGGACTACAAGAATTATAATTGATGGGTACAATAGTAGTATTTGTTACAAAATCACAATTGGTGGCTATAATGGTCATATTTGGATATAAAAATTATAGTTAGTGGCTACAAAAGTTATAAGTGGCTACATAAGCTATATTTGGTGGCTGCAATAATCATAGCTGGCTGCAACAACTGCTGGTAATGCTCGATAATAGTTGATTCTTTGGTAGTTCACTTGCACTTCTCTTTAGTATTAATGATTTAATTTTCATCTCACTCTTCTCTTCTCATTTTCTCATCAAGTGAAGAATGTTGATCTATTTATAATTTTTAAGATGGGTGTTTTTGATACATTTCAACATAATTCATCTAATGATCTACATTGATTATAAGTAGCTTTTACAATATTTAAATGCCTTAACAATCTCAAAATTAGATGTTCTTGGACTCATTAGATTTCTCTCAACAAACTGCTTAATTTAACTATAAGAAAATCAAATTTAGAGATTATTTAGCCTTTAAATTGATGCACCAAAACTTTTAACAATACTTTAATTGTTTGATCTAGATTTCTTTGGACTCGAGTTGGATCACATATAGTGTCACTGGATTCATCTTGTTGAGGTGTTTAATTTGACAATGAACTTATCAAAATTTATGCATGATGATCTTAAATTTGAATTTTAAATGTTCCATGCTCAAAATGCATCAGGATTTATACCTACTAACAATAATTGTAATTTTGCTAGGAGGTGTTTATCAAAAGATTCTTTTTTGTAATAAGACAATTGTTGTTTTAGATGTTTATTTTTTATAATTATTTTTCAACATTACCAATTATGAGGAAACATAATATAACTCATTAAGCAGTGGCAACATCATGAAAGGGTTAGATGTGGAGCTTGCACCTCTCCCAAATCTAGAAAAAATCTTATATAGCTATATATAATATAACTTTGTTTTTTTACCTTTAATTTATCTTGTATATATATTTACACAAAGTGTAAGGTGGTATTGAGTCAGTGGAAGAGGAAGGGGATGGGAGGTGAGCAAGTTTATTACTATTAAATTTCTATCCAGTTGTGAAATGTTTCATTTTAAAATTAAATTTTAGATAATCCATTCTACAATTTTTAGCAAAGTTATGATCAAATTAAATGACTTAGCTAGATGAACCTAACAACATCAAATATGGTTTGATTTTAGTCCAAATAAGCTCAAATAAAGCACTTAAAATGTAGTTACAAGTTTGAAATATTATATAATTGATCGAATATTTTTTGGATCTTGCATGATTTTAATTAAATTAAGTACCTTGATGAGTGTAATCTAATAAACTAAAGAATAATCAATTCTAAGATCATTATGACACTGGCATGATGAAATAATGAACTATAGTCAAATGAATCAACACGAGTTAATGATAGTATTTTAAATTTTGGCAATATTTAAAAAAAATGCCACTCCAAATTTTTTTTTAAAGAATGAACTTTATTTAAAATTAATTCTGGAACATTTACGTTATAGTTTTAGCAAATCTATTATCAAATTTAACATCTTAACAAGATGGATCTAATAACACTAAATTAGATTTGAATCTAAATACCCAAATCAAGCACTTAAAGTGAGATTAAAACTTGAAAAATTACTTAAAAGATCAAATACACTTCAAATCTTACATGATTATAGTTAAATTTATCATCTCAATGAAAAATTCTAATATGCTCGAGATTACTCGATTATGAGGTCGTTAAGGTACGTATATATTAGACAACTAGTATGTAATCAAATGAATCAATATGAGTCATTTGATAGAATTTTGAATTTAGGCATTACTTATCACAGTGCCACTTGAAAATTAAAATAGAGCTCTTTTGTCTACATACCTTGAGTTTAGAGAGAACTCAGAGATTTTAAGAACTATAGAGTTTTCTTAAACTTTTGATTTTGATGATCAATGCCAGCCACCACTAATATCTAATTTGACCACAATCACTAGATCATTATCAATGATGACCATTATTAGCATTCCATCATAATCCAATCATCATCATCATCATCAAACAGACTTATTCAACCATTATTGTTTATGTTTCATTGCCTAACTGTCATCACCTAATTAACATTAGCTAACCATCATTATTTTTTCCCACTATTTCTCACTCAAATAAATCTTAGGAGCCTAATTTGAGTTCATTACTTTGTAATCCCATCTTGGATGAATAAAGGGGAGAGCAAAGCTATAATTTTACCTATATTGTGGACCATTTTATGTGAGCCAAGCTATCTTTTCTTTTTCTCTAGAGTTTTCTAGCACAATTAATGGAAATATATATATATATATATATATATATATATATATATATATATATATATATATATAT